>JADRCD010198552.1:0-17439 GCA_019843815.1 Montemys delectorum | reverse complement strand
TTCCTGGGGCTAAAGCCCGCTCAGGATGCAGGCCTCCAAAATGGAAATTTTAAGTGCAAATATTGACTTATGGTTTTCATTGTATGAAATTGATTTGAATTGGAATTTAGATTTATTTAAAAACTAATCCAGAAATTAGGAGCAGAGAGTTGCTGGTAAGTAAGATTCACAGGTATATGGATGAGTGGAGGAATAATAAAGGATACAGTGGCCAGTTAGACTATCATCTATTTATCTGTCTGTCTGTCTATCATCTATCCATTTATCTGTCAATCATCTATCAACATCTATCTATGTATCTGTCTGTCTATCTTCTAGCTATCTATTATCTATCCACTTATCTCCCTGTCAATAATCTAACATCTTTCACCTATGTATGTATGTATATATATATATATTTATGCATTTCTGTCTATGATCTATCCATTTATCTATATATCACTCATCTATCTATCTGTCTATTATTGTCATTATTATTATCTATTTTTCTGTCTATATACTCTCATCTATCTATAAAAAATAAATGTGAAGACATGAAGTTTCTAGAAGAAACCATATTGACTATATGCCACAAGGATATGTAAAGATAGCTCATACTAGAGGGCAGGCTTAAATATAAAATCTAAAAGAACAAAATTCATAGAATAAACAGTTTTTGAAGTAAGCAAGATTTTTATTATGAAGCCAAAAGATGAAATTTGATGCTTGGTTTTCAAAGGTAAAAGTTATTTGAATTTAGTAAGTGTTATTAAAAATGAAAGAAATCCATAAAGAAGTGTATTTTCATATATATCTGAAAAATTATTTTAGACAAATCATTATTAAGACATAACTCAGTTAAATGAGAAAATACTTCTCTAGAAGAGGTATTAGTGGACAAAGGACATTTGAAACAGTTTTCAGTATTGCTCATCATTACAGAATTACACATTTGGCTGTTGTGATGAGGACCGCACACTCAGTAGAATGGCTGAAATAAACATAGCTAACAATATCAGGTGGAGGAGCAGATGGAAGAGCTATCAGAATGTACATATTTTGAGTGGGTGTGAAAAATATCGCCAGGAGAACATTGCATTTCTTATTATGTAAAACAGTTTAGGATTGAATAAATTTGCTCCTAGGTATTTATCTAAATGATGTTATTAACTGTGTTTAAAACATGTTGCATACTTCAGCTCTCTCTTGTGGAAAAGTTATTAAATATATTAAAAAAGCAATCTACCAGAAGCAACTATTCTCCAGAAGAAAATGAGAAAAATGAGCATATTTAGATATTGAGACACAATGGAGTAGCTCAGCAGTGCCAAGGAATCTCAGATCACCTTAGAAATCAGCTCCAAAGAACCACAAACTGTAAGATTATTTTCATGTGATAGTCAGGAGATACAAATCCAGTTTATGGAAATACCAACAAAAAGGTCATTGTCAGTATGGTGCAGAGCAAACTTCCTGAAAAGAGTCTGAGAGGATTTCTAGAATTTTAGAAATACTTATACTTTGATTATTGAACCTCTTGCTGGACTCATGCTATTGAACTGCATCAAAATGTACATTTAATATATGGGAATTGGTATTCATGTGATATTGCCTCAATGCAAACATCAGGAGATTTAGATTGATGTAAACACGTTCAGATGTCTGAGATTATCATTAATCTGATAGCATCC
This sequence comes from Montemys delectorum, assembly GCA_019843815.1. Classification (NCBI taxonomy): domain Eukaryota; kingdom Metazoa; phylum Chordata; class Mammalia; order Rodentia; family Muridae; genus Montemys; species Montemys delectorum. The sequence continues at coordinate 15,769 of JADRCD010198552.1, read as the reverse complement.
CTGAGATCAGCAGGGCCCATCCACTTGAAGAGCTAGTGGCTTCCAGGCATCATTAAAGTTCTTTAGTCATGCTCCTTGAGAGACACCAAGTTTTGTGGGTCTTGTGCAATGAGATGATTGCTCACAAATACTGAGAGAGGGCAAGAGAGACACATATGTACTTATATGAGGTTAAGAGGGAGGAAGGAAATAGGGGTGGAGAGGGCACAGGCCTAGAGAGAGAATTCTCGCCAGACAATATCTATCTATCTATCTATCTATCTATCTATCTATCTATCTATCTATCTATCTATCTATCTGTCTGTCTATCTAATTTATTTATTTTAGAGAAAGTTTTAGCTGGAAGATATAGCTAGAGGTCTGGTTAGAAATAAGGGAACATCTGATTTCCTAAGCTATGTATTTCAGTACAAAGGAGCTAGAGGTTAATAAAGATTCTTATTCCACTTCTCACTCTGTGGTAGGCTTTTACTCATGCAGTTTTATATTTGGCAGCTTTGCCAATATATCTCAGGGTTCAGACCAAAATAGGAACAGTTTTTAGACATTGGATTTCATTGTAATAAGGCTGTACTTCAATGACCCTCATATCGCCAAAGGGTTTTACTTCCATTGTAGCTAAGCTGAGAGTTGACAGTTCTGCTGCACCAAGAAATGAACTGTAGGCACGAGTTTTGGATACAGATCTCCTGCTATGGTCAAAGATATTTGACTTGAGTGAATGACTTTATTCTCAGCCCACAGAGAACCAGTTACATTCATTTAAGAAATAGTGTATGTATTAAGATGGTCTATCCATAAAGCCATTCACCAACTGTTTGAATGAACAATGGTTCTGCTTGGAGGGTGGCACAAACATTAGGTGAGGGTAAGAATTTGGTTCATTAGCTGTGATAATTTGGAAAAGGATTCATCTCAGAGAAAGAGTAACTTATAAAGTCCTCTTCTTCAAACTTGATACAAGAGTTATGAATGTCAAGCAAACCATTCAGGCTCACTCTTTGTTGTTCTCTTACAAGTAACCTCCCTAGTTAATTTCCTATGTTTCTTTTGGGTATATAAATACTTTTGAAATATATAAGCTGTTCTAAAAACCATAGTATAGTATAAAAACATGAAATAAACAATACTACTAATAGAGAGGCTGAGATAGGAGAAGCAAGATTTCAAGACCCTTATGTTGTACACAGCCAGACACTGTCACAAACAAACAAGCTGAAAGTGTATATAGATTGTACAGTATTGGACCTATTTCTACAATTACCAAATTAGAGAGACCATTGGGTGACAATCAACAAATTTCTAATTCCTCATATTTTTGGATTTCAATCGATTAGGCTATGTTGGTAATATCAATTTTCATATTAAGATATTAAGAAAAAGTAATTGTCACTTCCTGTTGTTTTTGTTGTAAGAGGTGGAATTATGTTTGTGTGGATTTGTTGAAAGATTATTTCTTGCTTCTTCTAGGGTGTAGTTTTGCTCCTTATGTTGATGTTTTCCATTATCTTTTGTAGGGCTGTATTTGTGGAAAGATATTGGGTAATTTTGTTTTGTCATGGAATATCTTGTTTTCTCCATCTATGGTAATTGAGAGTTTTGCTGGGTATAGTAGCCTGGACTGGTTTGTGTTCTTGTAGGGTCTGTATGACATCTGCCCAGGATCTTCTAGCTTTCATAGTCTCTGGTGAGAAGTCTGGTGTAATTCTGATAGGCCTGCTTTTATAGGTTACTTGACTTTTTCCCTTACTGCTTTTAAAATTCTTTCTTTGTTTAGTGCATTTAGTGTTTTTATTATTATGTGATGGGAGGAATTTCTTTTCTGGTCCAGTCTATTTGGAGTTCTGTAGGCTTCTTGTATGTTCATGGGCATCTCTTTCTTTAGGTTAGGGAAGTTTTCTTCTATAATTTTGTTGAAGATATTTACTGGCCCTTTAAGTTGGAGGTCTTCACTCTCTTCTATACCTGTTATCCTTAGGTTTGATCCTCTCATTGTGTCCTGGATTTCCTGGATGTTTTGGGTTAGGAGCTCTTTGATTTTTGCATTTTCTTTGACTGTTGTGTCAATGTTTTCTGTGGTGTCTTCTGCCCCTGAGATTCTCTCTTCTATCTCTTGTATTCTGTTGGTGATGTTTGCATCTATGACTCCTGAATCTTTCCTAGGTTTTGTATGACCAGGGTTGTCTCTCTTTCTGATTTCTTTATTGTTTCCATTTCCATTTTTAGATTCTGGATGGTTTTGCTCATTTCCTTCAGCTGTTTGATTGTGTTTTCCTATAGTTCTTTAAGAGATTTTTGTGTTTCCTCTTGAAGGGCTTCTAGCTGTTTACCTGTGTTCTCCTGTATTTCTTTGAGGGTGCTATTTATGTCTTTCTTGAAGTCCTGTATCATCACCATGAGAAGTGATTTTTATATAAGAATCTTGCTTTTCCATTGTAATGTTGTGTCTTGGACTTGCTATGGTGGGAGAATTGGGTTCTGATGATACCAAGTGACCTTGGTTTGTGTTGTTTATTTTCTTACGCTTGCCCCTCCCCCTCTTGCCATCTGGTTATCTTTAGTGCTACCTGCCCTTGCTAAATCTGACTGGAGCCTGTCCTTCCTGTGATCCTGGTTGTGTCAGAACTCCTTAGAGTCAAGGGGTCTGTTTCTGTGATCCTGTGATTCTGGGATCATGTGATCCTGGGCTTGTTAGAGCACCTGGGAATGGGGCTTCCTCTGTGTGTTGTGGGAATGGCTGAGGAGCTTGCGCCCAAGGTCTGCCCAGCCACGAACCCAGAGAGACTGGAAGGAACCAGAACTACTGGGCTGGAGGAGTTCCCATGTGCCTGGTCCCACTGGTCCCAGTTACTCCCAGTGTTGGGACAGATGTTGGTTCCTCCTCACCTCTGATCCTGAATGTGTCAGAGCACCTGGGAGTGCAGCTTCCTCTGTGTGTTGTGGGACTGGCTTCATAGCTTGCACCCAAGGTCATATCCCTGTGTCTGAGCACCCACTTGGGCAGAAAGTCACTGTTTAAGCACATGCCATGCCATGTCTTGATTGTAGAGATTCTCTGAGGTATACTCACAGAACACAACAGCAGAGCTCAGAGCACTACACCAAGAACCATTCAAGCCTGCACCTATTTTGTTTTTATTTCAATTTTTTGTTTCACTTCATGAAAAGAAGGCCATATGTGGTAGCAACCTAAACTCTAAGTCTTTCGACTCTTTACCCAGATTTGGAAGCATCTATATAGTGATAAGTTTTGAAAATATAATATTAAAAGCTCGATGTGTTTTTATTATCTTATTTATGAGACCATACAAATAGTTAAAGCTTGCATATCCATTTTATTTAAGAACAAGGATCAAAGCACCAAGTTCTATTATTAATTTTTATACCATCCTAACTGACAGCCAGTTTATGGCTTGCTGGTCACCCCTGAATTCCATCTAGGACTTTGTGGTGAAGAGAGAAACATTAAAATGTCAACTCTGAAGTAAATTGTGACCTCCTGTTTAATGTTACTATCTTAAGAGTAAGGTTTTCTTATATTTCTTCTATTTCATCATAATGTTTTCTAGTAAAATCCAGCATAAAGATTAAATACTACTGGTAAAATAAATTTTATAGAAATTATTCACATAATTTCCATTTGATCCTTTACCAATATATAATCGTATGTGACCTTTTAAAACTCTGTACCATGACAATTAATCTTCACTTTCAACAAGAAAGAGAAGACTACATTCTTGCACTTCATTGCAAATGGAATCAATTTGAGGTCATCTGATAAGAACTGTATTGTAATTTGATATACATGCTCACTATCAATCACTGAAGTTATGTTATTTTTTAAACTATACACCTATAATTATTAATTAGGATATTCACTGTTCCTTTAAAAAATATCAGCAATGATAATAAAAACTTCCATTTTAAATTAAAAAATGATATTAACAGTCTAAAGTGGTATTTATTACTTATCCAATTTAAATTATTACATTATTCAAATCATTGGGATGCACATATTGTTATGGGTGAATCAAAATTATGCTCCTCTCTGCTCATGGAGGAAACCATACTATCAATGAGAACAGAGTGAAATATCAGATAAAGAGACTATTTATTTATATTTTATCACATGGACACTGTTCTCTAATATAGTTCTGTACCCATTTTTCTCTATTACATATCAGTAATATAAGCAAAATGAAGTTCTACAAAATAGAAATGGTTTGGGTCTTAATACACAAATAAATTTATATCATTCACATATTAAACACTATGACTGTGACCTCCTGGTTTTGAATCTTTTAATAAGACTGTAGAATTAGCATTACTGGAGCAAGTAAAGTAGATGAATAGTGATAAATAGAATCACAGATATCTCTGCTTTGTATTCACTTTGTATTTTCACTGAGATTTTACTTCAGAAAGCAAAAATATCCTTCTAACTAAAACATGCTTCATCAGACATTTCATCAAAGAAAACATTACACGGGCACCATAGCTGTCCCTGGCCTCCAATTTCCTATCTACACATCAGTGGATCCCCACCTTCTTCTTTATCTTCTGTATGTAACTTTCTGAATACTTGGAGTCCTGTGGATACATATCACTGTGTTTGGAAAAGATAGTGCTTTCTCTTTCTGACACCAAAGAGCTACAGCCCTCTCTTCAGCTAAAGGGCAAGAGGAATGGGAGCTATTTGAGAAAAGGGAAGGAGTATGGCAAGAGGTAATGAGTGAATATAACTGAAGTTTCTAATAAAGGTGGATGTGAATGTCTTTATGAAATCCTTCATAGTGTTCAGTGAATATATGCTAATAAAAATTTAATTAAGGAAAAAATGTCTCAAAATGGGACAAGACTTGCATTTTCAGTACACAAAATATAAACCAGAAGCTGACAATAAAAACCTACCAGGCTACTTCTATTAACCCCAATGGACCTCGTGAGGATAGACTAAGTCTAAGGCCATTTCTGTCTCCTCCTGCAGGGTTTGTTGCTTGATGTACAACCAAATGGGGATGTTCACTTGATCTTTCTTTTTCCCACAGGCTTTATGTATTCTACACAGAATGACCCAACAAATTGACTCATGATAACCTAGCAGAAAATTAGTTTAATAAAGATGTGTCAGTGGTCTTCAAATTTTTAAAATATTTAAATAAATATAAACGAATTTCTCAGAAGAAACCTGGGGTGGCTTTAATGTTGTTACCTCAAAGTTTTCTTGAATACAAAAATCCTCCTTGAACTTGATTGTTCTCCCAAGGATAAACAATTGGCTAGTGATAGAGTCTGGAAGGAAAAAGCATTAGTTCTCCAGTGTTATTCAGAGGGGAGCTTTATAAAAGTTACAAATGAAACACTACACACACATGCTGAATGTGTGTGTGGAGCACCAGGGGAACAGGCATGAAACTATCCTGCAGTTTCACGAACTGGGTTCTTTCTCTACCAAAGGGAGAAGAAAGACCTTAAACACAAGAGTTCAAGAACAAAAGAACACGAAGCCAAGTTGCATCCCAATCAAAGCTTCGACTTTACGATTTGGGGTTCGGTATTTATAAGTACACGGGAAATTGAAGACTGGATCTCTAGGTTACAGTAACATTTGCATAACATAAACAATTCGGGAGGAGTCAGGAAAGTAGGGCTGCTGGGCTTCAGTTCTTGAGGGCGGTGGCTCCAGGTGACCGCAGGTCTCAGCTCCTGGGAGAGGTTGGAGGTGTGGCACACAGTGGGGGAGGAGGTCAGTAGCAGATGTCTTCAGGTAGCAGATGTGCCAGCTAGCAGACATACCTTTCTCTTGAATTCTGGAAGGCAGAACTCAGAGCAGTGGGCCTTTGTCTTGGCACAACAGGCACGAGTTGAGGCAGGAAGGGAGGGACCCAACACAGGCATATGTAAAACGTGTAACTGATCAGCCAGAAAAGTAAAGTGAAGCTGCAAGATGTAGAGGTGAGTCTGAAAAACAAAAGAATACAAAATAGTCACCAGTTCTCATGATTTACACCACGCAGAACAGGAAGATCACAGTCACAGACTACAAAAAGCTACTTATTTTTCTCAGAAATATCTAGAAATATCTACTATCTTCCATAGTTTATTGTGTTGATCTAAAACATGGCCAGAGCTATGAATTCTAGGGGCTTCTGTGAAAGTCCAGAGTACAAATATAAATTTCTTAGTGAAAGCCTTACTTATATGCTTTGGTAGATAAGAATTAATCTTTTAGCATGCACAAGGTGCACAGGAAACATAATTTTGATATTTATATTTTATTGAGTAAGTATCCAAATCAAATTTTTACCCTATGGGGCTATTGAGGAATTCTACTGCTATATGAAGAACCACACCTCTTTCTTATACAATAAGAGTAGCGATAGAATCTATATATTTTAGGAAATGGTGATCATGAAAGATCCTCATTGTATAAGCCCAACAGAGCCTTGATATCCATTGGCTAAATTCTCTAGGGAAAGCATGGGATGCAGATAACTTTGATAACTGTGAAACTCAGGGTTAATTCTGCTTTTTTCTTGAGAACTTATAGATATCTTCAGTGGACGACCCATGAGTGGTGTCCAAATTGTTGCTGCTCTAGGGACTCACAGAACTCATGCACTGCTTTCTTTCAAGAAAGTAAGGTTAAAATTCTGTCTCTGTTCTTTCCACTCTTTCTTCCTATTCTAACCCTTCAGTAATGAATGAAGTCCTTATTATTTTATGTTCAATTCAATTTTCTCCTTCTATTTTTAGGAGTAACAATATAAAACAAGTCAAATGTTAAGTTTCCTGCAGCTTTTCCTCCTGTGTCCCTCCTTCAACCCTGTACAGGGCTTGTAGGGCAGTGGTCTGTTCAGGCAAGTCGAGTAATAGGCTTAGAACACTGGAGCCTCAGTGGACAGTTTCTGCCTGCAGGGGGTGGAAGGAGTTCAGCTATAACTCCTGAGTTTTTGGCCCCAGTTTCAGTCACAACCTCTCACAGCTGCCCCCGCAGGAGATGTGTGCTCTATCAGGCAGACAATGCCCCAAACTCCCAGCATTCTAGCTGGACCTTACTCCCAGTCATCTGACCACAGCCAGGCATGCCTTGCTCCACAGATAGCCACACCCCATGCAATATGAGGAGTGGTTCCCCCCCTCCACTCTCTCTTTGTCCTCTTTGTTCTCTCTTTCTTTCTCTCTTGCTCTTTGTTCTTCTCTTGCCCTCTCTTCTCTCTCTTGTCCTCTTCCTTTTCTCTCCTGCTCTTTGTTCTCTTCTCTTGCTTCCTTTCTTTCCTTTCTCTCTCTCCTTCTCTTTTCTCTCTCTCTCCTTCTCTCCTTTCTCTCCTTTCTCTCTCTACATGACTGGCCTATTTTCTCTTTCCTTTAATAAAATATCTCATTTATACATTGTGTCCTTTTTGACTAATTTTCCCAGCCACAGGCTTCAGCAGCAGAGAGAGAGAGAGACTTAGACTGCAGTAGTGAGACATCAGGCCCCACAAGGGTTCTTCTTATGTAGGATGCTGTGGGGAATGTCTGTGTGGGTGGATCATTATGCAACATGGATCATGTTTATTGGGAGGTTCAGACTGGTGGCTGCTTAAGGGCCAGATTGCAGCCTGCACCCGTTCCTTCTCAGTCTCTCCCCCCATCCTCAGCACTCTCAACATAAGATACTGTACTTAAAAGACATATGCCAATACATAGTATTTTCCCAGGACCTCTGCCTCAGTTAATGCTTTCAGATTCTTGCTTTGCCTTCTCTTCATAATCGGCCAAAAGATGGAAGATAGAATAAGCCTTTCTTCCCCAGGCAGGATACCTTTGTCATGATACAGAAAGCAGACTAAGATCATGACTATGGGTTTTTCTACCACGGCTCTGTTCCTGATTAATGACTCTGAGCTTAATTATTTATGAATGAGTGCCTAGGCCATAAGCTTTGCCTCATCATTCTCTGTCTAGCTCATAACTTATATAACCTGTTTATTCTAGTCTATGTCTATCACATGGTTGATTACCTCCCCTCAGTTTCATGCTTCTGAGTTTGGGGTGAATCTCCCATATTTTTTAAAATTTAATTTTCTTTTTATGTATTCACTTTACAACCCACTCACTGTCGTCCTCCTGATCATCTCCTCCCACAACCCTTCTATCTTTCCCCTTTCCATTTTCTTTTGAGTGGGTGGAGAGGCTTCTGGATATCCTTCCACCCTGGCACATCAAGTCTCTCCAAGGCTAGGGGCTTCCTCTTCCATTGAGGCCAGACAAAGCAGCCCAGCTAGAAGAACATATCCCACACACAGGTAACAGCTTCTGGGATAGCGCTTGCTCCCATTTGTTCAGGATTCACATGAAGACCATGTTACATTCTATAGACCACAAGAAGCTAAACAAGAAGGAAGGCACAAGCAAGGATGCTTGAATCTCACTTAGAAGGGGGAATAAAACACTCACAAGATTTGTACTCATTTGCACTCAAAAGATACAAATGAAGAGAGAGAGAACAGTGAGGGAGAGGGGATAGAGAGGACAATAGGGGGATTCAGGATCAGGTATGGGGAGCGACAGAAGAGGTAGTCAGACGAACATGAAAATGAATGGGAATCTCCCATTCTTGATTCTTTCCCAGAATCCCATCACTCTGCATTTTTCTTCCTCAGCTAACAGACCATTAGCTTTTTATTGACAACTGATGCTTCCACACAGTGCATAACAGATTCTCTCACCATAAGATACTAAAGATAAATTATTGCATTAGTATTTTTAATTCTTTCCCTGTAAAATGCGGATCCCTATTTCCCTTGCAACAAGAGGTATTCTTCACAAGTATAGAGTCAACTTCATGTAAAGTAAAGTATAGTTCTATCTTTTAAATGAATCTTTGAATTAGGAGATTAATAAGTGGGTGAATAGGTAAAACAAACAGCTTTATTGTTGAGTGGTAACCTGAGTTATGTATCAGAACTTGACCTGAAGCTATCTAAATGCAGTAGAAAGAGAGCATATAAGCTATTTTCCTGTTGTTGTGATAAAATACTGTGACAAAAGCAACTTTTAGAAGAATGGTTTATTTTGGGTCATGGTTCCTGAGGGATAGAATTTGTTATGATGGGGAAATTATAACATGGTGGCAAGAACAGGGAACTGGTCACGTTTTCATCAACACAGTTGGAGCAGAGAGCCAGAACAGGAAGTAGGATGGGGATATAAACCCCCAAAGGCCATGCCCAGTGATGTACTTTCTTCCAGCAAGGCTCTGTCTCGTAAAGATTGCATAACTTCCTTAAACAGAGCCAATGACTGGAATCAACTGTTCAAATACATAACACCATGGGAAACATTTCTCATAAAGCTGCAACAGAGAGCCAATAAGAATCCAATGAGATCACACAGAAATGGAATTCCATGTAAATTTTAGAACAAAGCATAAGAACAGCATCCAAACAGGAGATGATTAAACAGAAGTTTCAAAATAAATGGAAGCACACATCAGTAAGTTTTAAAATAAACTACTGGATTTTCTTGTGATATTAACATATGCCAAAATAATCAACATCTCGAATAATAATTTAAGAATTTTTAAAAATGACTCTTTATTAAATGTTTTCCTAGATGATTTTAAACATGCACAAAATGCATACTGACCATGCTGTCACTCCTGCAAACTACTCATTCTTGCCCACTTTTCACCACACAGAGATATTTTCCATCTTTCTCTATATTTGTGTTTAGAGTTTTTAAATGTTGGAAAATTAAATGAGAACTTGACTCACACAAACCATGTTTTAGATTTTTTTTTATAGTCTACATTGTAGTTAAGCAGCACTTTACAAATAGCATGGAAATATCATAATTAATTCCCTATATTCATAGTTAAGGAGAAAGGAAATTTTCGTGTACTTCATTATTGTTTTTAGGAGAATATCAGTTAAGCCCACTCCTGTGCTGATGGCTGTGTTTAGTGGTTCACAGTAAAAATGGACCGGATGCTGTCCTGGATCTTATGAATCACTGGAATAAAGCAGATGGCATTGCTTCATATTAGCCCAGAATGAGAAGGAAATAAAATGTAACATTATACTTAAAAACCAATAATTACTCAGTAGAAAATGACTATTGCCACCAAGTACTTCCTATGTAGGCAGTATGCTTCCTCTTACACACAATTGCCTGCTGATTTATAGCTTTAGTATACAGAACTTTAGCTTTCTGTCCAAAAGCTTTGTGGTATTTCAAATTCTTTCCAGTAGTGTCTGATAGGAATAGTTCTGGGTCACCCTCTCTCCTGGGTCACCATCTCTCCTGGGTCACCGTCTCTCCTGGGTCACCCTCTCTCCTGGGTCACCCTCTCTCCGGGGTCACCTTCTCTCCTCAAGCTCTGGGTGTTATACACATAGTTTACATGTTAACAAAGAATAAGAAGTCCTGGGGCCATCTTGATAGATGTCTTTGTTTACATTACTATACAACCATTGAAAACAGTCAGTTCTATTTTCGTGTATTAATACAAGAATGACATCAATACCATAGTAAACAGCTTTTTCAATGGAGAAGTATGATCTCTTTACTTTTAATTCTAAGGGGAATGTTTCAGATCATCTTCTATTGGAGGAAAGGGGGATTTTGGGAGGAGAAACCAGGAAAAGGGATAACATTTGAAATGTAAATAAAGAAAATACCTAATTTAAAAAAAAAAAGAATGAACGTGTGGTTCTAAATCAGAGCAATCAAAAACCAAATAAACCACAGAGCTCAAATAATCAGAAAGGAATAATCCAAGGACTACACAAGGAGAAAATTCTTAATTTGTAATTCATATCTTTCATTTAAAACTACAAAGCTGCAAATCATAAATATCAATGAGTTTAGTAAAGTTCAATTTAAAACATGCTATTGAAACAAAATTATATAGTACTTAAAAGGCAACAAAATATTTGGAAACACGTAATTTCACATCAATAATAAGACAAATTGATTTAGAAACACTAAATACTATGCTATGTAATTACTACTACTACTACTACTAAATAATAATAAAACAAATTGTTTTACAAATGTCTAAATACTACTCCATGAAATTACTACTACTATAAGTAAATATTAACAAAATAAATTGATTTAGAAATACCTGAATACTGCTATGTAATTACTTATAATACAAAACAAATTGATTTAGAAATATCTAAGTACTATGCTATGTAATTAATATTTATCGTATACATGCATGACATACATGCATATATATCAGACAAGATGTTTATATACATATAAGATACATAGATGCATACATACATACATACATACATACATAAGCATTTAATGTATATAACTCTTTTTTTCGTTTTCTCTTCTTTATTGGATATTTTCTTTATTTACATTCAAATGTTATCTCCTTTCCTGGTATTCCCCCTCCCAGAAACCCCCTGTGCTACTCTCCTCTCCCTGCTTCTATGAGAGTGTTCCTCCACCCACCCATCCACTCCCATCACCCCATCCTCAATTCCCCTACACTAGGGCATCTATCAAGCCTTCATAGGACCAAGGACCTCTCCTCTCATTGGTGCCTGACAAGGCCATCCTCTGCTACATATGCAGTTGGAGCCATGTGTACTCTTTGGCTGGTGTTTTAGTCCCTGAGAGCTATGAAAGGGTCTGGCTGGTTGATATTGTTGTTCTTTCCATGAGATTGCAAACCCCTTCAATTTCTTGAGTCCCTTCTCTAAGCCCTCTATTGGGGACCCCATGCTCAGTCCAATGGTTAACTGCTAACATCTGTCTCTGTATTTTGAAGGCTCTGGCAGGGCCTCTCAGGAGACAGATATATCAGGTTCCTTTCAGCAAGCATTTGTTGGCATTCACAATAGTGTCCGGTTTTAGTGACTCTGTTTGGGATGAATCCCCAGGTGTGACAGTCTCTGGATGGCCTTTCCTTCAATCTCTGTTCTATGCTTTGTCTCTATATTTGCTCCCATGAGCATTTTGTCCTTCTAAGAAGGACAGAAGCACCCACACTTTGGTCTTCCTTCTTCTTGAGCTTCATGAGTTGTATCTTGGGTATTCTGAGCTTTTGGGCTAGTATCCATTTATCAGTGATAGCATACCATATGTGTTCTTTTGTGATTGGGTTACCTTACTCAAGATTTTATTTTCTAGTTCCATCCATTTGCCTAAGAATTTCATGAATCCATCACTTTTAATAGCTGAGTAGTACTCCATTGTCTAAATGCACACATTTTCTGTATCTGTTCCTCTGTTGAAGGACATCTGGGTTCTTTCCAGCTTGTGGCTATTATAAATAAGGTTGCTATAAACATAGTGAAGTATGTGTCCTTGTTATATGTTGGAGAATCTTTTGGGTAACTCTTATAGGCCAGTTTAGAGATAGGAAAATTGAAATACTGAGAGTTAAAGCAGATTTCTAAAGGAGTATGTCCCATAAATGTATAGCAATATTGTTTGAATTTAGAAAGTATTCCTTCAGAATTCATACATAGTCACTTTAGTAAATTCACTGAAAGACTCACTAATTATAAACAGAACATCCTTGAATTAGTTTGTTCAAATTGTTCTGGTTAAATATCCTTTTAAATTTTATGTAGAACTAAACCTGGCAATGTATTTAGAGTTGGAAATAATTTACATTCAAGATGCTGCTAAAGAAATGAATGAGGTAGGTTTCCTACATACACTGCCTATGCCAGGGTTTTATAACATTATAGTAGTACAGTCTTTGAGGTGTTAGAAGAAAGACAGTTACTCATGTAATAAAACAGGGAGTCAAGAACCATACTCTGTGTATACAAGAGTTTGAATTGCTGGAGAAGTTGCACTGTAAATCTCTGTGGAAAGGTCGTTTACACAGTAAGAAAAATTTCAATACTTTTATATAAGTATAAAAACACGAAGAGTACTTACGTTGAGTGTCAGTGTTTATTAACATGGAATGTTTCTATTCAGGGGACACTTTCATTTTCCATCTTGGGTGTGAACCCAGTCACAGCTAGAGATATGTAGATGACCCTGCAGACTAGATTTGTTTGAAGCAGAAAACAGAACTTGTCTCTTGTGAAATAAACACACTAGGTCAGCTAAGGGTCCCACAGGTTGACTCAGTGATATGGTTCATGTTCTAGATGATAGAGGTAATGTTCTCGTGAATGTTTATTTTATGCTTTTACTTACAGCTCACATACACATTTTCTGTGTTACTCAGTACACATAACACTCTCAGACTTTCAGTACTGTGTGGGAGCTGTGGTTTTCCTTTCTCTCTATTTTTTTTTCTTTTTTTTTTCTTTTTCTTTTTTTTTTTTTTTTGAGTCAGGGACTCATTTAAAGCATACTGATCCTGAATTTTCTGTCTAGCCCAGAATGGCTTTTAACCTAATTATTCTTCCTCTACTGGGATTACAGAGGAGTGTCTGATATTATTCATTAAGAGAAAAATAAAATTTCATTTTTCCTCATGTAATATAACTCCAATCAAATAAAAGAAACATTTTTAGGAAGCTTATGAAGTAGTAGGTTTCCATATGAGAAATCATAACTTTAAAACAAAATTGAAATTCTTCCAGTTCCATAGAATGCTGTCTCTGCCTCCACCCAAATAGAGACTATTGTCATTGCTCTTGGCCACCCACAATAACTTACTGATAAGACTTTATTGTTGAAGACACATCAAATACTTTGGTCACAGGGCATGGAAGATTCAAATTGGTACTGTGTTTAAAACCTACTTTCCTTTGTCTATCTCTCACATTACCAGGAAGTGTTCTGCAGGCTGAAGAGACAGAAAATCATCAGTAATCTAACCCAGTTAGGGAGCTACAATACTGATTGGCATGGAAATATATATCGATCTATGTAATCGTGGCATGAATGTTATGGAAGTAACCAATAACTTTCAAATTGTGTTTAAGGCCTACTCTATAAGAAAAAAGGTTGTGCTATAACACTGACCATGAGCTAACTTCCTAACTCATATGTTAAAGAATTAATTTTCAATATGAGTTCTTTAGAACATGGGACCTTTAAGGATAATATTACTTTTAAATGAGATCAGAGTTGTAAGGTCTTAACATCGTAGGATATGTTCGTCATATGGAGAGAAAGAGATTCTAGGTCTGCAGCCAATGAAGTAGAGTCCACAGGAGCACACAGGAGGGAGCCATCTTTAAGACAGAAAAAGATTATTCGAGAAACAGCACAGCCTTAATCTATGACTGCCATCCTTTGAAGCTTGAGAGAAGAAACACAATGCATGGTGGTCTCAGATGCTAGCTTGACCTAAAACAATCTCTCTATTCTGGAGTTATGAAAGCCTGAAGAAAAACTTGGTGATGATAATTAGAGATGAATAGCTTCTAGAGTGGACATCCTTGGTGAAATATTGGCCTTAGTACCATCTTTTCATTTGCAATTGTATTTGTTCACTAGTATTTCATATATATCTTCCACAGGATTGTCATAATTTCAAACCCCACTATAAATCATTTATGGAAAACTCTGAATTAAGTAGTTCATAGCATTGTCATACTGAGTTGTAAGACAAGAAATTAGTATAGTTAAAAAAAAAAAAAAAACCTAGTCAGAGGTCTGCCAGATGATAAAAGATAGAGAACCTCTGCACTTATCCATTTTGTCTTAGTGTGAATGTTAGGTATGTTAGTTTTTTTCTGTGTGCTGAAAAACTTTCAGGATCTCTAGCTTACCTAGAGTACTTAAAGTATTCTCACTAGACTTTGCTCTGGTAGGGATAAATATGAGTTTGCTTCCTTTGTTTTGTTCTGTGTGTATCAGCAATGATACTGAGATAGAAAATGCCAGTAAATGGTGCTCTCACGAGGGATAAGCTGTCATCACTGTCCAAATCCATACAACTGTGTTTTGAGAGCAAAGATTCCAGCTCATAGCACTTGCAGAAAATAAATCTTGCATCAGAAAATTCACTGGAGAAATAAATATATGCATTTAAAAAGAAAAGAGGCATTTAGCTTCTTCAAAAGTATATAAAGAGAAACATAAACAGCAGAAAATGAGTCTATTCATTTATACATAATGCACATATAAATGTACATAAATATGATATACTCAACAGAATGCTTAAATGGAATGATTTCTGGCCTGGGACTCAAAGAAGGACTTCTTAAAGTCACTATAGTTAGATTTTGCCCTTTGTACCCAATTGATGTGATCAGGTGTTGTGTGATAAATCCATACATCAGTGGTCCATTCTCAGCTGAGTTGGCCAGACAGTAATTAGTAGTTATTTTAGTTTCTTGTTGGTGTTTTTATACCCTTAACTCCAATATTTCTACTCCTTTACTTCTCCTATTTCATGGTTCATATTTCTAAGTCTTCTCTCTCGTGTGTCTGCCTTTTCCCGCCACTACATACTGTTATCTCCATTCTGGGATCTCTTAGCTCTTCTCAGACCACCTGATTCTTGATTATTCTCGGTTTATTGGATCCCTTGGCCTCTTGGATAATTTACAAATCTAGATTACTTGAACAATTGAAGTCCTATCTTATATATTTCCCAGTTTATACAGCCAACTTCATGTTTGCGATGTCCATATGAGTCTGATCAATAGAAGAAAGTCTAAAACTTACCTTATAATTTCTTTTCCCTAACCTTTTACTACCTAATGTTTTCTCTACCTCACTTAATAGCAGGTTCATACCATTTAGTAAAAAGTGGTAAAACCACAATTGCCTTCAGAATAGCTCTGACCCTTCCACCAGTGTTCATCTAGATGAGTGTGAAGATTCTGTACATGGC
>JADRCD010198550.1:4928-28396 GCA_019843815.1 Montemys delectorum | reverse complement strand
CACACACACACACACACACACACACACACACACACACACACACACACATCATACACACATGTCTATGCACAGACGCACAAGAGAAATAAACAGCAGCTATAACCATCTGCATTTGCAATTTACATGCTAAAAATATTAAAATCTGGCTATACTGCTAAATCTTTCATGTCAGATACATATATAGTGTATGCTTCGCAGGCTTTTATATGGTCTCACTGTGTCAGACATTCATCAAATATTATCTACCAATTAAATATCATGCACTACTGATTTGAAGTGCACACTGAATGTCAAGATCAGCAGAGGGAATTAAAAGAAAGAGTTTGAAGGTCCTCAAATTAGCAAAACCGATGAATATTTTAAAAACATGTTTTTGATGTTTTGAGACCAAAGAGCATAAGATACAGATACATGTGTTTAAATATTTTAAATAAGATAATCATTACGGGGGCATACATTCATTTAAGCATAAGGGATTATATCCAAGGAGATGGTACAAATTCCTGGAGACCGATGCTGTTTACAGTGATGGGAGCTAGTCTTACTAATGTGGCAGTGCTGCAGGACTCGCCATCAGCTGATCTGGGGCTGAGTTCTGTGATCCTGATAATGTTCCGCACGAGACACTCACAGCTCCCTATGGGTGTTTCGCAAACAAGCAGTGCTCCTTGCAAGATGGCTGACTAGCATTTGGGTGAAGTCAGTGCTCATAGACTTTTTCTCTTCATTTCAGTCTCGCACAAAGTGTGTCCGGGCTCTGGCATCACTGTCATTCACATTATACTCTAAGAAGATGGTTTGAAGGTTCACCAGAAAGAGCTACAATATGGCAATCAATAACAACTGTCTGGAAAGTAGGTTTAATGGCCTATGTTCTTTTTCACTTGCGTTGGCCAGTAAGCCCCGCACTTTAGAATGTTCTGGATTTGGGCCCAGGGCACGCAAGATACCCACAGAGGGGAATACACTCAAGGTGAAGATAATGTTAAAAAAATGTAAAGACATCTTAGAAAGAACAAAGACTTATTCTGGGTACATGGGTAATTTAGATTTTAGAGTTAGGTTCACAATAAAAATTAAACAAACTGTTGTTCACCAAAAAGTAAAATATAATGCACTTTTACTTTCAACTTTTAAGTAATTTGTGGAAACAAACTTGAAAAGCTTACTTGCATTTACCTCAGAAAAATAACGTACCACTATGATTATAAATCCTAGAATTATAAGTTCTAGAGTATATAAGTTATAGAATTATAAATAATTAACATACCATAAAGAAATATCTGACATTTTCTTACTATGACACATAGATTAAAAGGTAAAGTGTGAGATTAACTAATTTAGGATCACCTTATAGAGAGTAAAAAAGGAAGAAGTTTTTATACTAAAATTAATGAATATGATTTATAGTTCTGGGGGACCACTTTGAAAATAGAGGTAAATTGAGCCTTAAAAGCTTTCTTGGAGCACTTCTGTGCTCTCCGGTTCCAGATCGATCTGCCTTCCTTTTGTCTGTTTTAATCACCACAGCCCTCTTCCTACCTCTCCGGCACGCTGCGCTGCAGTGAGATGGGCATGGGTGGTGTGTTGGGGGCTGCAGTGCCAGCTGCTTAATTGGCTCAGCTACTGTAGCTGCAGGTGAACTCTTTCAGAGCAAGACTCTTGTCACATTAGCCCCAGTGACATCTTTAGCGCTTATGGTGTTTTTCTCTCTCTGTTATCTCAGAGGTGTGCACAATTATGCAGAGGACTCAACTCTATACATAACTGTATACATAATAATAAAAAAGAAAATTTAAAACATTTAAATTTTCAATTCCTTTTACTTACAAATTTTATTTCCTTTTGGAAGTGTGTGTGTGTGTGTGTGTGTGTGTGTGTGTGTGTGTGTGTGTGTGTATGCATGTACCTGTAGTTTCTACTTTCGTTTAGAAGCATGGAACAGAAGTTTGCTTTATGATTTCGTTCCCCTTTTCAGGTATTTTAAGATAGGATCTTGCTGTGTAATCTTGGCTGGCTTGGAACACACTATATAGGAAAGAATGGCCTCGAATATCCACAAACTTGCTACCACCATTATTATGAGCCTGTACTGCTATGTCTGGCTTTCATTTTATGATTTTGTAGCTCTTTATGAGTTAACAATATCTGAACTACAATGAGCAGGTATTAAAGGAAACATACCCCCTTGTTCTTCACCCTGATCATTGTTATCTGCTGCTGTTGTAAACTAAAGGTATTAACGTTGTGTTCAACAGCATATATTTCTCACTTCTCACTTTCACTGAGTTATTTACTCCTAGTCTCCCAAATGTGCCTGTTGACCCCAAGAAGCCCGAGTTCCTTTCACTCACCCTATCTCAGGAAAGTGGAACATGCTACCATTGTCAGAAAAATGTATGAAGGAATGAACTTTTAAAATGTTGGTTGTGAAGTGTTTTATTTGGCTTACCTTCTCAATATGGAAAATACAATCGTCCAACAATATTGTTGTGCAAATTAGAAGATAGAGGAAGGGTATTTCTAGCCTAATTTTTAGTAGATATTTTGGTACCTTTTCCACTAAGTGTGTGAAGCCCATTCCAGAAGTTTGTTGGGGGGAATTATTAAATAGAAAAAGGAGAAGCATTTATAAATGCATGTCATAAGTGTTAAATGCCCTAAGAGAGCCTCACAATAAAAAACTGCATCATATGTGGCTTTTTGTGTGTTTGTTTTATAATCCAATGACATGAGAACCTGCTTATTCAATACTTAGACTGAAGCTGGACTCTAACTCTACAGGATACACTTAAAAACAAAATGCATTCGAGGTCCCTACCTCTCTCAGGCCAGAGTCTCACCGTTGCCCAGGATGACCTCTAACCCCTGGGTTCAACTTGTCCTCACACTTCAGCCTCCTCAGCCACAAGGATGACAGGTGTGACTGCCTGGAAACAGGCAGGCAAAGACTGAAGCTAAAGCAAGAGTCTTTATGTTTTTATTACCTGTCCCCTGCTTCTGAAATTCTTATTCTTAGATATTTGGATCTTTACATCAGTCTTCCATGTTTCTGGAATATATTTTTTCCTTTTGGTCAAATTTGTTTGTTTGTTTGTTTGTTTGTTTGTTTTTGTTCTTCATTTTTGTGTGTGTGATTGTGTGTGTGTGTGTGTGTGTGTGTGTGTGTATAAAATGTAATTATGATTGATTTCCAGTATAGGCAATTTTTTGTTGCCCCGCTAATTACGGTCGAAGTCTCCCATTGACCTGATAGCATTCTAAACTAGGCACAATTTGGAGGACTCCGTTCACTGGCAGGGCTCCTCGTCCTTTGACCTTGTCTGTGGAATCCACACACCCGGCCCCCAGCACACACAAACCTCTGCTTGCACAATGTCATGGAGCCTTCCTTAGGTTCGGCTTCCTTTCCCCTGATAAGAACCACTTCAGCTAGCACCTGGATTCCTGAAATGCCTCCCCATGCTAATGAAACATTTCTTCTTCAACTGACGACCTTTTCTAACCCCCATCCCCATTCCCCAAATTATATAAACCCCGAGTCACCCCGAGTAAAGTTGTTCTGCCTCCCTGCAGCCGGTGCTAGTCTCATTTACCATGTGTATTCACAGGACATCTGAGTCCCCCCTCTCCCATCTGTCCTCTCTTCTTCCTTTGCCCTCATGGACCTATATCAGCCAACGATCCCCAAGGCACAAAGAGTCACACTTCCATGGACTTTAATGATAAAAATAATCACAAGCGACTTCATATAAATTCTAGTGTTAATTTCTGAAGACTTTAACTCATTTTTTGTCTGTCTTTTCTGAAGTCAGATTGATTTATCTTAGTCTGCTCTTTTCTTCTCAGTCAGTTTGACAGATTCCATATTTATTCCTTTAACATGCACAGTTGGCATAGAACTGAAAGCTAATTTAATGCCAATAGCATTCGTGCAAATATGAAAACCTTGAAGGGCTTAACTCTGAACAATGTGGTTAAACTTCAATGCTATTGATAATTACTTCTTTGCTGTAGTTTCTTTCCTACTGTTGTGAAGAGATAACATGGCCAAGGCAATTCATAAACAAAACAAAACAAAACAAAACAAAACAACAAAACAAAACTTTTGCATTCACAGTTCCAAAGCTTTACAGTCCATAATCATCATGGTCAGGGGCAGCCACTGGAGCAGAAGCTTAAAGCTCACATCTTAAGGCAACAATAAAGAGAGGGGGAGGAGACATAAAGAGAGAGAAGGGAGGGAGGAAAAGAGAGAGGGGGAGGGATGTGGGTAAGAGAGAGTGAACTACCTGGAAATGGCATAGGCTTTGAAAACCTCAAAGCTCACTCCTAGTGAAACACTTCCTCCAACAGGGCCACATCTCCTATTCCTTCCCAAACAGTATGATCACTTGAGGATCAAACATTCAAGTACATGAACCAATGGGGCTATTCTTAGTAAAACCATCACATCTTTTGTTCATGTTTTGTTTATTTGTTTGCTTTCTGTTGCTTCTTGTACACATCCCCCACCCCATTTAGCTCAATATTCTTCCTCTCAAACAGGTTGTTTAGAAAATCTTTCACAGAGAACCTTTTGGGCCCAAACTCAACCACTAAAGGCATAGAAAGGTCTCTTTGTTTTCTCTTTAGCTCTTCTCTTTAGTACTTCATTGTCTTAGAGCCTCTTTTTCTTCATTAATTTTTATGGATATCTGTTCTTCGTCTTGATTGATTTTAAGATTGTCTTTGCTTTTAATGTCCTAGGGTTTATGTAAAATTGGTTAAGATATGAATGTCGTTTCATTGATCTCTTTTTAATGCTGACTCTTTAGAAACCTTCACTAATTAAAAAGAAAAAACATCCGTAGCCAGGATCTCTTCTTGTGAGTCTTCCTCATTCTCTGTGTTCTCCTTCTGAAACTCCTCTTAAGTACACATTAGATATTCACATTCTGCCTGAATGTCTGAGAATGTCATGTATTGTTCTCCACCTCTGTATATTTCTTTGTTCTATTTGGGTACTTTTCTGAGGTCTAACTTCCACTTTACTAATTATCCCTTTAACTATGTCTTGTGTTTTGATTACCCAATCTATTCTGGTTTATGTTTCAATTGGAGATTTTTATATCTCACTGTATTTTTTATTTTTAGATTTTATATTTAGTTTAATTTTTCACATTTTATGGGCACAAGAGTTTGTGGTTTCTATATTCTTTTCTAGTTAAAGAAAATTATTTTATGATGGCTTTGTCTTAAGTTCTTCAGATTCCCATACTTTTTATTGTATCTTCTGGTTCTGACTTAGGCTTAATCATTTTCATAAGTTTTCTTTTTTTGTTGTTGTTGTTGTGAATTCATCTTCAGAACATTGTACCTTTGCTGTATCAGTTCTCAGCTTCTGTTTGTAAAGGACTGATATAAAATCATTTTAGACCTGCTTCCGCATGGGTGCCCCAATATGGTGAGATTGGGATGTGGACAGTTTTTAGATTTGCTTTCTTGGCACCAAGAGCCTGTCATCAAATATCAAAAGTCCTGATTTCATTTTGTCCCATTTCATTTGTCCGTTAGCCTGTTATCCTCTGAGATGGAATTGTAGGTGAAGACAGAGTCCCTCCACAACCACACAAGTGAGTAAGGGATATTTTTCAAGCTGCTCACTGATGAGATAGCTTTCTGAAAATATATTGTTTATAGTGCCTGGGTTCTGATTGCTGTGCACATGTGCACAAAGTCTTTCTTTCTCTGCGTATGGAGTGTGAACCCAGGTCTATTAACGTGAAATGGTGTTTCTTGATGTGACTGTCCCCAGTGCCTGCCGCCAACTTTGTGTTTGTTGTCTGGTTTTTCAGTTCTGCACTTAGCTTCATTGTCACCTAGAATTTTCCCTTTTTTCTTCCAAGCCCATTATATTTCTGTTATGTTCTTTGTTTTCATGTAATATTGTTACTTTTGCTCTTTGTTATTACTGTTTGCCAATATGAACATTCTAATTACTTACCTGTACTTTTTCCCTTGTGTTCTATGAATATGTCTTCTCCCCATACCTATGTTCACATTGACAGTTTTCATCAAGCAATTTGAGTCCCTGTTTTGTGTTCATACACACACACACACACACACACACACACACACACGCACGCACACGCACACACACACACACACATGCACACACACACACACACACACACAGATTGATGGTATGTATTTGTTGTTAATTACTTTAGAGGTTGTATCATTCTGTTTTCTTAGCACGCTGCTTCTGCAAACTGGAGAGCTAGCTCTGGAAGAGAGAATTTTCCCAGGCCCATTGAAGCCTTCACTGTTGCTGTAGAAAGAAGCCCTTCACTGAGGTGGAATGCGTTAGTGTGCTTTACCACTGGATGGAGCTGCTTTCTCTTTTAATTAATGTCCTCAATGACCGATAGTTTGTTATCTTTGGCTCTTCTCTGCTTCTCCTTTAGTTTCCAAAGTAGATTGAAGAATCCTGCAAGGGAAAAAAAAAAGCAGGTTTTGGTTTTTACTTTGAGAACTAAAATCTCCAACTTACGTTTTCTGAATGCTGAGGGTAGGTGGAAGCAAAGCCATCTAAGCTTACACCAAAAGGAACCGGGGTTCAAGTATCAACCACAGGCCAAAGCAACAGTGAATTCACTCGTCATCACAGTGAATCCTTCTTTTTGAGGAAGCTGCCTCTGTGCTCACGCTCTTCAGGACCCCTCTGGAAATAATCATGTTATAGGTTTAGGAGAAAACTTCTCTTGACTTGTTTTCTCTACAGACACGAACGTTTCTGGCCCCCTACCTCTTTTCCAGGCCTTTTTCGGTCTTCATTCCTTGAAAAATATTTTCAGACTTTGATGGTAGCCTCTGAGTGAGCAGAAGTGACTGTGTGTCACCAGCCCGCCCTCCTAAACCTGGAGTCCTTACCCATATGTTAGAAGGAAATCATTCAAACAGAAGAAAGGAGCAAGCACTCCTTAAAGATTTCCAATAATAATTTAAACAGAGTCCAGACATCTAGAAATGCTCAAATATAAATATCCAGCTCATGAACTTTTGTGCAGCAAATAATAGCCTTGTGACTAAATCAAGAGAAACTTAATCTTGCCAGGGTCTCACAACAGAGAGGGGGGGGGCAGGGAGAGGGGAGAGAGAGCTGCTTTGTCTTCAAGAAGGATCAAACAGGGTGGCTAGAGGTCTCTCCTAATTGTCTCTGGACTATTTTCTTTGTGGTGTGTGTGTGGGGGTGGTGGTCCTTTTCTAAAAAGCAGAACCTTTGGCTGTTCTTCCTCAGTTTTCTATATTGATACCTGGGTATGCAGCATATTGCCAGAAGCAACCAAACCATACTTGCATGAGGCATTCTGGGTGATTTCCTTGGGAGACTATTTTGGTTTTTGTAACATTTTGTCCTTAATCTGGTCACTGATGCCAGAGAGAGTCCAAGTGTTTTTTTCCTGGAGCCCAGAAAGTGTAATAGTTTTGCCTTTCTAGACACATGACAAGCCTAGAAATGCACTTGGGTTTTATATAAAGGAATACAAACAGTAATTCGATGAAATTTTCCACCAAACTGTAGTTGTTTCTATGACCAAGAGATTTCTCCACATTTTTAGTATGTAGCCCATTCCATCTTCAGTGAAGTAGTATGGGAATATAACCCACCTTTTTATTAATTTATTTCAGTAACTTATTAATTCTTTCAAATTTTGCCAGATAATTTCTCGAGTCTTAAAGTATGCAACTTAGGTACAAGTTATGACTGAGCGCTTCATATACTTCTGCTGTCGTTGGCTACTCTGAGGCTCTCCTGTCTCTGCCACTCATCTGTCTTGGAGGCAGGAGGTTCATGGATCTAGTGATGCTTCCATGCAGCAGGTGTGGTGGGGCAAAGGGAAGGGGCAAAGGGACAGAGGGAACTTGTGTACTGTGAAGATGGGTATCCTGTCATTGTAAGTGGTGAGCAGGACACCACAGAAGGGCATTAGGCAGGCAGATGGCACTGCATTCCAGTTCTTATCTGTATAGAAAAACTGGGACTCAAAGGCTGCTGGAAATTCAGTGAGGTAAGAAGAAAAGAGTGTACACAGAACCCTGTGGGTCGATCTCAGTACCATACCTTAAGAACCGTCTGCCATTCACTCTTCTTTTTGAGACAGGGTCTCTTATTAAGACCGGGGGCTGTAGTGAGCCCAGGAAACTACCTGTGTCTACCTCCCCAGACAAGCATGTCCAACCATGCCAAATGTTTTAAGTGGATCCTGAGATTTAAACTCAGGTCCTCATGCTTGTGTGGAAGCTTTTCCTCACGGAGCTGTCACCCTAGCCCATCTAACAGTCTTGGTTCACGTAAATCATTGTCAAAACAAAATCAAGCATAAGTAGTTCTCTGTTTTCCTGAATAATCGCACCTGGTTTTAATAATTCTATAGTTTGGTGAGATTTTGATCTTTTATTACACACACACACACACACACACACACACACATGCAACACATTGTTTCTCTTGTCTCGCTTTTTTCTGCTGATAGTACACAAGGATGCAAACATGTATCTGCCTACGCATAAGTAATACTGTTAATTGAAATAAATAGAGCAGTATGTAATGATGTCAATTCAGCCTGTGGAGACAGGAAATAGGCACAGACAGAAGCCAGGCTTCACCTACACTCTAAGAACTGTAGCGAACCTTTCAAATGACTGTTGTTAAAAAATCTAGTGGTTTTCCTCTTTTTGGCCCTTTGTTCTTCTTTTCCTTCCTTCCCAGTTGAAAAGACCTGATCAGCTTCATGAATGTGAACTAGTTTGTCTTTTCTATACATATGAAAAAAGAGTAGCTTTAAAATTGGCCAGGAAACACAAAAGAAGTTGCCTGGAATCTTTGCAGGACATATTAACTGATGTGTCTTGACCATTGAGTGCATTTTGTCTGTGATTTGTGTGTTAGTTGTGTTAATTACACATCGTGTTTAGGAAAACACTGCAGGGCTGAGTAAATGTCAGTCTCATTATCCTCTGTTATTATTTGACAGGGAGGAGCTGCTTTCAATGAATGATAATTTCACCTCCCATTTCAGAGAACGCATATAAATTTAAAAATGTTTTATTTTATGTTGATCTTATTTTAATGGCTGATAATCTATTTTCTTTTCTTTTAAAGGGTTTCCAAACCAAACATTTCCTGAAAAAGAAATTGGCCTGATTATAATAAACCAGTAGCTTGAATAAGTTCAAATTAATTCAGATTGCAAACTCATGAAGAGACCACTGCTTTAGGTAACTAAATTCTAAGAATATTTTAATAAGGTAGTTTGTAAGGTAAATACGGGGAGGTCTAATCTCTGACTGATGCTATTTAAAATATCCGTTGTTTAGCCTGACCAATGCACGACTCCATCTTTGCCCAACTTAGATTGACTTGTCAGGGCTTTCGAGGAAAAGATAATGAAGTGACTCCCCAAACTGTGATATTAGGACCCTAGTCCTCAGAACCCATGAAAGATAAAGGACCTCAGGATTTCAAAGAATTCTTCTATCCGTGGATCATTTATTTTGACACCACAAAGCATGTGAGAGGATGAGAAGGAAACCCCTATGTAGGTTACTTATTTCACAGTTACCATAAGAGGACACAAAGACCAGTCATTCGCTGAAGGTTATTGACACCATTGTAAGCGGAGAAAGCACCTTTTTATATTACACATTTGATACCTGTTACATAAAAGGCATGAGTAAACATTTCTTAAATAACAAAATTCTCCTTTTAGTGTAGGAAAAAGCAATGAAGTAGAGAAGGTGGTGACAACTCAAGGCTTCACAGTTCATAGTTCATTCTTCAGAGCTAAAGAGATGGCTCTGTGGTGAAATGCACTTGCTGCTCTTCCAATGGACCCATGTTCAGTTCCCAGTACCAAGATGGAAGCTCACAGTCAACTGTAACTCCAGATCCAAGGGATCAGATACCCTCTTCTGGCCTATGTAAGTACTGCATGCATGTAGTACACCATCATAAATACAGATAGAACAGGAATATGTGTATGTATATTATGTACATATACATATATATATACATATTCTTGTTTTACACATACTGTATTATATAGCCCTTTATTATACATACACATATAAATACACTACATACATTTATTTATATTTATTATATATATAGTTTATGTGTAATAAATCTTTAAAAAGAATAAATACTCAAATGTACACAGTGAAATCAAATGTAAAACCACAATTTTCTAACTGTGTACAGTAGACTTGCAGTCTTTCCACTTGCATGCATTTGGAGTGATTTAACTTTAACTATCAACTTGATACAATTTTCCCCTGTGAAGTTGGAAACTCAATGAAGAAATTGCCCAGATCAGATTGACTTGTGACCATGTTAGTGAGGCATTTTCTAAGAAGGACTGAAACATCCACATTTTAGTCTTCCTTCTTCTTGAGTTTCATATGGTCTGTGAATTGTATCTTGGGTATTCCAAGCTTCTGAGCTAATATCCACTTACCAGTGAGTGCATGCCATGTGTGTTCTTTTGTGACTGGGTTACCTCACTCAGGAGGATATTTTCTAGTTCCATCCATTTCCCTAAGAATTTCATGAAGTCGTTGTTTTAATAGCTGAGTAGTATTTCATTATGTAAATGTATCACAGTTTCTGTATCCATTCCTCTGTTGAAGGGCATCTGGGTTCTTTCCAGCTTCTGGCTATTAAAAATAAGGCTTATTTTATGAGGTCTCATTTGTCAATTTTTGATCTTAGAGCATACATCATTGTTGGTGTTCTGTTCAGCAACTTATCCCCAGTGCCCATGTGCTTGAGGCTCTTCCTCACTTTCTCTTCTATTAGTTTCAGTGTATCTGGTTTTATGTGGAGGTCCTTGATCCACTTGGACTTGAGCTTTGTACAATGAGATAAGAATGGATTGAGTTGCATTCTTCTACATGCTAACTGCTAGTTGAACCAGTACCATTTGTTGAAAATGCTCTTTTTTCCACTGGGTGGTTTTAGCTCCTTTGTCAAAGACCAAGTGACCATAGGTGTGTGGGTTCATTTCTGGGTCTTCAATTCTATTCCATTGATCTTTCTGCATAGATTGGGAAAAGATCTTTACCAATCCTACCTCCGACAAAGGACTAATATCCAATATATACAAAAACTCAAGAAGTTAGACTCCAGAGAAACAAATAACCCTATTAAAAATGGGGTACAGAGCTAAACAAAGAATTCTCAACTGAGGAATACCAAATGGCAGAGAAGCACCTAAAGAAATGTTCAACATCCTTAGTCATCAGGGAAATGCAAATCAAAACAACCCTGAGATTCCACCTCACACCAGTCAGAATGGCTAAGATCAAAAGCTCAGGTGACAGCAGATGCTGGCATGGATGTGGAGAAAGAGGAGCACTCCTCCATCGCTGGTGGGATTGTAAGCTGGTGTAACCATTCTTGAAATCAGTCTGGTAGTTCCTCAGAAAAATGGACATAGTCTTACCTGAGGACCTGGCTATACCAATCCTGGACATATACCCAAAAAATGCTCCAACATGTAATAAGGACACATGCTCCACTATGTTCATAGCAGCCTTATTTATAATAGCCAGAAACTGGAAAGAACACAGACGTCCTTCAACAGAGGAATGGATATAGAAAATATGGTATATTTACACAATGAAATACCTCTCTGCTATTAAAAACAATGACTTCATGAAATTCTTAGACAAATGGATGGAACTAGAAAATATCATCCGGAGTGAGGTAACCCAATCACAAAAGAACACACATGGCATGCACTCACTGGTAAGTAGATATTATCTCAGAAGCTTAGAATACCCAAGTTACAATTCACAGACCACATGAAGCTCAAGAAGAAGGAAGACCAAAGTGTGGGTGCTTCGGCCCTTCTTAGAAGGGGTAACAAAATAATCATGGGAGCAAATATGGGCACAAAGTATGGAACAGAGACTGAAGGAAAGTCCATCTAGAGACTGGCCCACCTAGGGATCCATCCTATATACAGACACCAAACCCAGACACTATTTTGGATGCCAAGAAGTGCCTGCTGGCAGGAGCCTGATATAGCTGTCTCCTGAGAGGTAGATTTCTGAGTTCGAGGCCAACCTGGTCTACAGAGTGAGTTCCAGGACAGCCAGGATCCCTGTCTCTCTGGGATCATAGGCATGCATACCATCATGCCTGGTTTTCATTGGTTTACAGGGATCACACTCAGATCTTCATGATTATGTGGTAAAGACTTTCCTGCCTAAGCCATTTCTTCAGCCCAGGGATGATACAATACCAATCTCAGTGGTCTCCTATCACTCACACTGAAGTTTTTACAAATCCAGAAATGTATTACAAAATGAAAACCAATGATATTAGTTGTGATTCAGTCTGTCAAACATTTTCCCTTCTTTCTTTCTGTATCAAGGCCTTCCGATGCTCCTGTGGGGAACCATCCTTCTAATTCCATGCAGTTTCTGCTGAGACTGTCACTGCTTTCCCTGGACCTCCACCCCCTAATCCTGGCCACAGAGTGGTCCTGTGAGTTAGACGTGGAAAATTAAATATCTCACCCTACTGGCCACTGTTTCTCAGCTAGAATCATTGTGTGTCTCACTAGCCTCTGGGGTCATCTAGCAAGAGTGCTAAGAATCCGGAACACAGACATCACATCTATGGTGCTTTTGTAGAAATTTGAACAAGGTAGCTTTTCTCTTATAAAAACAATGTTAGCAAATTGTTTTGTTAAACTAAAATATGTAAAGATATCAAACAGGAAATAATAACACTAAAATATTCAACGACAATATAGGCATGCAAAAGGACTAAATAAAGTTAATTAGAAATATTTGCACATTTTCCTCTTTTGGGACAAAATTCTTTTTGATAGTTATTTGCTCCAAAATTTTGTTTCTTCCTGTGACATTGTTGACAGTAGATAGCTTTAAATGTGCTTCAACTTAAAATGTTTCTCTTGTCTACTGATGTCCGATTTGAAATAAGTTTCAGGGTCTTTTAATGTTCCAGTTTACTCTGGATTATTGATGTGTATCAAGGAAGGATGCTTCCATGGCTGTGGCATTGCAGAAGCTGTGATTGTTTTTCTCAGTGTTAAGGATGCTTCCTTCCATGGCTGTGGCATTGCAGAAGCTGACTGTGATTTTTCTCAATGTTAAATACTTTTTTTTTGAGTGGCGGTAGGCTTCTGTCTGACACAGAGATTTGACATTTTGGAATTTAATATTACGATAAAGACTTAGGGATTAGAGGACATGTAATCAAGATCAACCCTTGCATTTTCCACGAGTGTTGTTCAGTGTTAACCGTGTTGATGCCCATTTCAAGCTGTAGAAGTTTATTTGTTATCAATAACTGTTTTTCATAAACATGATTACTAGGTGTATGCCCAGGACTTGGTATGGCTGGGTCATAGAGCAGTTTTACTTTTAGCTTTTTGAGGAACGACCAGACTGAGTGCATCATGGCTGTACCAGTTTCTACCCCCAGCAGTAGTGGATAAATGTTCCTCCATTCCTCACATCTGCACCAGAATGTGTTGCTCCTGATTTTGTTGACTATAGCCATCCTGACTGGGATGAGACAACAGATTTAAACAGCATTTCATTGATGATGAGAATGGCTGAACACATTTAAAAGTGTTTCCTAGTGATCCGTCTTTTGTCTTTTGAGATTCTCTGTTGACTGTTAACTGGGTTGCTTGGCGTTTGTTTGTTTAAGTCTTTGTATTATCATTATTAACCCTCCATTGGATGTAGAGCTGACGAGCATTTTGTTCCCTATTCTTGGCCTGCCTCTTCACTTGGTTAACAGAATCCTTGCCGTATAGAAGCCTTTTTTCATCTTACGAGATCCCATTTGTCAATTATTGGTTTTATTTCTTGTGACACCAGAATCTCACTCAGAAAATCATTCCTCACATCTCATATCTGTTTGTTCTACCCCTACCTGGCCCTCTAGCTGTGTGCATGTCAGAGCTTATGTTCACGGTCTCTCACCCACTTGGAGTTGAGTTTTGTGCAGGGTGAGAGAGAAGGACCTAGCTTCAGTCTGCATGTTGGTATGTGGGGTTTCAAGTCATTTGTTGAAGATGGTGCCTTTTTCCAATGTATATTTTTGGCATCACTGTTAAAAATCATGTTAACATAGTTACAGTTGATTTCTTCTATTAAAAAAAAATTCCCCTTTCCTTTGAATGCTCCGCAGAACATCAGTACACCCCCTGTGTTTCCTGGACAGCATATGTCTATCATGCATTTACCCCACATAGCGATCACACTGGCTCTATCCCCTGACTGTCAAAAGACATGTATTTTTACTACCTGGATATCTAATATTCCAAATATTTCATTTTTTCTTTTATAGTAGATTTATATGTTTTTTTTTTTTGCTTTAAAGTCTAAATTTATTAAGTAAAAGAAAGTAACATCAGAGATACTACATTTGGCTTAGTTCCAATGTGACCAATGTCCATTTGCAGCAGAGAAGACTCCAAGTGAAGAAGGTGCATCGAGGTGTGGGGGAAGGGCTGGGGAGAAAAACCATCTCCCAGTGATATAAAAACAGGTGTCACGCTGCCAGCAGGAGTCAGTCAGCACAGGCAGAGCTCAATGTTTACCGAGCAGGACTAACACTAAGTAAGCACAGGACTGTCAGGGAGGAGAGAGCCAGAACATTGTGAGAAGCAGGTGCAGGTGCGGCAGACTGGCTGGAGGGCAGCAGATGGGGCAGGTTCCTCTCAATCACTTGGGGGACACTGTGACCACATCACAGCCCTCAGGTGGCGAGACCCGCTCCTGGGCATGCTTTTCACAGTAAATCTGATCCTCTACAAAGAAATGGCCCTTCTGTTTCAGGTTGATGCCACAGTCGGTGCACACGTAACCTTCAGGGTGGCGATGATGATCCCTCAGCTTCACAAACACACCAACAATACCAGTTCCACATTTGTCACAGATGTCACAGCTTCTGAGCGTTTCCAACAGATGCAGCCACTTTGGTGACTGGAGCTTTAACACTTCTAAATCCTGAAGCTTGTTGGGATCCTCTTTGCCATCTGACTCCAGGATCTCCCCCAGAACCAGGAAAGATGTGGACTGTTTGGGGGGTTCGTTTAACTCTTGCTTCTCCTGAAGCATCTTATAAACTTCAGAGTCCTTGTCAATGACAAGGCTGCCGGAGGGATCAGGCTGAACCAAGGGCCTGCTGTTCGCCTCCTCCCCACCGGCTGAGGTCTTCGACTCCACGGCACTGTTGAAGTTAGAGATGTTTTCAGATGAGTAGTGGCCAGTTGGCTTGTTGTACTGATTTGTGATGACCTGGGTGCTGGGAGCAGGTGAGGTAGTAAATGGCATGGCACTTCGGTTGTGGGCACTTCCTATGTACAAGACTTCTTGGGGTTCCGATGCTAAATTCATCTTGTAGGGATGACGTTTCCCTCCTTGGTCACTAGAGGAGACCAAATCTTCTGTTCAGACCTGAATACTGTGAGCATCATGTTGTCTGTGCAGCCCTTGATTTGGTTCTGAGTTTCCAAGTATTTCATACTGCCGGTGTCTTCTCCATCAACGGCTGTGATTAAATCTTCAATACATAAATTAGCTATAGCAGCCTTGCTTCCAGGAGTGACTATAAAACCACAGGCTCTCAGCAAAGGGTTCCCCAGGACTCCGATTTATATGTTTTATGATCATAATAGTTAAAACATATTTTCTAATGTTTAGAGAAAAGCAATGTAATGATTAATAGTTTATAATTCTCTGAAATGATTGTGCATGTCATAAGACCGTAAACATTAGTTGCTGTTAATATTGCATTAATGAGGTCTAAACCAGAATATACCTGCTATGCTATAATCATTAGATTATGATCTAATAATGAAGTTTGTATTCAGATAACTTTTTAGATAGTTTTATGGCAGTCGGTTATTACACAGAGATTTGAACTTCCTCATATAATCACACATCTAAACAGAAAATCAGAAACAATATTTTAATAAATCAAAGAGAATTTTCAGAGGCTGCTCACTCCAACTTGAAATATCTAACCCACCCGCTGCATTCATATTCAAGCCAGAGAGTTTTAAAGTGCTGAGATATTTGGTATTCAATAGAGCTACCCCTCAACAATAAAAGCTCAGAAGCAAAGACTAACTTTTTATGTTAGTTTGATAAGGATTTTTTAAATATTTAGTTAATCTTATTTTGTGAGTTAAACTGGAATGACAAGCACCAATCTTATTAGAACAAAGTGTCATTCACTGAAAATCTTGTCATGACAAATATGGAAATTGCCTCTTTGGTTCAATAAGATAGAAATAAAGGAGTCTAGGATGTAACTGGCACACTGAGAGAGGCAGCACCCTGCACAGCTTGAGCCTTAACTTCTAGCCATGGCCAGTGTATCTCAACCCCATGAGAAATCTGAGCTTGGCCAGCCTGCGCTACTGGTAGCTGAGCTGCATCCAGCCCCCTTTCCTCCTGGAATGATACACAGTAGGGCTGAAAAAAAGGTTGTTGCCAGTATGGTATATTGACAGCTGTGTCCATGAGACGCTGCTTTGGGACACCCTATCAGCAGCCAGGCAAGTTTTATTTAGTTTGAAAAGTCTCCACACCCTCGGGTCTCTGTCTCTCTGAACCAATTGACTAGCAAAGGGTTTAGCAGAGATAATTATTTCTGTTCTCTTGAGTGTCCTTGAGGACAAGCTGCAAACACTGGTCATTTTTACGATTATCAGTCTATTTGCTTGTCTTCTTTAGAAGTCAAGGGTGTATCTGGAGTGAGAGAGAGAAGGATGGGAACTGGGCAAAGACCCTCAGGAGGAAGTTAATTGCCTGGGAAAGGAGCTGGCCAGAATAACCCTCAACTGGCAGAAATGTCTTGAATGGATCTTTGATGAATAGAATTTGTAAAATACATCTTACTCACATAAAATGGATTTTATGTATGATGTATATAGAAACACTTTGAGAAATATAAAGCTAGAAGGTGTTATTTATTACACTAATTTTTGGAACAGAAGTCTTGCAAATAAAGAAATATGAGGTATCAGACCAAGTGTTCCCATTCCCAGCTGCACATTGAAATCACCTGGGATCTACATTAAAGGTCTATTCCTAGGCTGTACTCCATTAGTGTTGAATCATTCATCTGGTACCGTGCCAAGGAACCGATATATGTTTAAAACTTGGGGGTAATATTGACACATGTCCAAGCTTCTAGACTTCCCCTTTCTTTTTCCAGTATGATTCTTCCAACAATTTCTTTCCCTGAAGTACAGGACAGTCTTTGAGAAAAGTTTTGAAGAGGCTGCTGTGTGATGGAACAGTCAGGAACACCGTGGGCAGTTGGAACACAGATAAGCTCCCATCTGTAAAGAGCTTAAAAATAACCCAGGAATGGCGCAGCCCCAGGCAAAGTCATCACTGTCCCGTTTGCCAGAAACCTGAGGTGTGGATTCAGGTTCTGCTGCTTTCATTCTCGGGAGGGTCCATTGTCAGGCCCTCCTGGTGACATTCAGAAACAGGGAGCAAGTGGACCATCATGTGGTGGTCAGAGAAATTCAGCACAATGGTTCTTATGTTATGAAAAGGTAGAAATATTTCCTGCCTCGGATTCGTGTAGGAAGCCGTGTTTGAGGATTTAAGATTCTACAGAGGTGTAATGTGAACCTTTTCATTACTGTTGTGAATATACTGTCTACGTTTATTTAAAAATATAAAAGTCTGCTCTCCGAATCGATCTCTGATTTATAAGAATATCATTACAATTACAAACATAGTGTTACTGCTCTTCATTCCTGGTGTTAGAGTGATAGCTTGGTGTTTATGATAATCCCTTCCCTGTTTTCCTGCAACTGATTTATCCCTTGTCTGACCCAACTTCCCTGCATGCCATTGTTCCTGTCTCTCCAGACCTCCCACTTCACACGGGAATGTTAATAATGGAATACATTATCTACATTTTCATTAGCATGCTTCGAAGGTGCTACTCTCTATAATTAATCACTATCATAAATATTCCCGTGTATAGGCTGTACATATATACTCTTTCTGGGTCACCGAACTGATAAAACATCTTATCCTTAAGCTCTGCTGCGAATCACAGGACATGAGTGAGCTACTGGGTAGTTAATAAAATGCATGTGGCAAGCAGAGCTCCTAAGGTCTCCTGCGGGCTTGAGGATGTCGGGAATCTTTTGTTTTCAAATAGTGCGTGTGCTGATAGGATCAAAAGTTAGCACTTCATGGTATATTTAATAAGTTCCATTGTTCCCAGCACCGTATGTATTTATAAATTCCTTGAAAGTCTAACTGAGGAAGAATAAGCTCACCTTGTGGCCTTCTTCCTCACAGAAGGAAGCGGTGGCAGGCATGGCTCCTCTAAATAGATCACACTCGGCCTGTGTCTTCAGGAAGATCAAATGGCTTGCCAGGTTATTAACTCATTAAAAAAACATGTTTAAAATATTTTATGTGAGACATCTTCCTTCTAATGACATTTCTCCTGATTTATAAAGCAGATGGTATTCTCCTAAGGTTCTGGGTAATAAGAGTAAATCTAGGGCTGGTGAGATGGCTCAGCGGGTAAGAGCACTGACTACTCTTCCAAAGGTCCTGAGTTCGGATCCCAGCAGCCACATGGTGGCTCACAACCACCTGTAATGAGATCTGATGCCTTCTTCTGGTGCGTCTGAAGACAGCTACAGTGAATTACACTGGAGTGAGCAGGGGCAGGAGCAAACGAGGCTGGCAGGCAGAGGCCTGAGTTCAGTTCCCAGCAGTCACACACATGATAGCTCACGACCATCTGTACAGCTACAGTGTACTCATACACATAAAATAAATAAAATAAACCTTTAAAAGAAATACAGAAATGTTTATTTAGAAAAAAAAAGAGTAAATCTATATTTCCACGCATTATGGAAGGATAATTATATGTGGGTGCAGTCCTGAAGAAGGAGGCCTCCTAATCTTTTCTTCACCAGCATTTTGGAGCACCTACTTTGACACTGGAGACAGCTTGCTTTCTCCCAGCTATGACAAGTTTTTCTGTATGACAGGATAGAACCAGGTCCCCAAATGTCAATACTGGCTCAAAGATACAGTCAGAAATTAAGTATTAGGTCAATATCAGAAGTGTAGGCGCCATATTTTTACTCTAAGCAGAGGTGATAGAAAAAATTGATATTAGAAACTCAATTAGCTTCAGTGAGGTTTGCTCTTCTATCCATCCATTCATTCACGCATACCTTCAGTCAACATCTATAGATCACCTAGCCCGCGCAATGTGTTTTCCTCTGTGGAACTGAAACTGGAGGTATAAGCAGTACTCTGAAGGCAGACGTGATTCAGCCACACATTTTATTTTCTTAGGACTATGATAGAAATGGGGGAAATATGGTGCTATGTTAAAAAAAAATTATTAGAATGAAAAAGAGGTCTACACCGTACTGTCTGGGCCAAGGCACACAGGGGAAGTCAACGCATTCGTTGTGGGAGGCTGAGTGTCATGCTAACAGAGTACAGTGTTGAGCTTATCCGCATGGAAACCAGGGAGGTAAAGTTGAATCCCAGGCTTGCTTTCTCTGCTGTGTTGTCTTGAACACATCAGCCCCTCTGAGCATCGGTTTAACTGCAACAAGCAGATGGCACATAGGAAGATGAACAATGAGGAGTGAGATCTACCTCACAGTAGTGTTGAGCGAATTGATTCCAGGATCTTATAATGATGGACTTTATGGCTGCACCTAGCAAGCAACCCTCACCTCTGCGCCGATCCCCACTTCCTTCCCTCCTGTTCTCTTCCCTTCCCTCTGCCTACCTTTTCCCTTTCTGTCTCCTACTTCTTTTTCTGTTCCCTCCTCTGGTAGAACATAATCGTGTTACAGAATAAATGTTCATTAATTCAATTAACCTCACATCCAACCACTACAGATGTCAGAATGGTTGACAAAATGGTTTGAACTCTGTTCCTTCGCTTGAGTTGCTAGCTGAAGCTACTCCACTGCAGTCCTGAGTGATCACTGGTCTATGCATATGCATGGCTGCTTCTTTTCTATGGGCATTTGAATGTGAAAGCCCTCCTCTGTCACCTACAATTGCAAGCACTTCTGAGGGATAAGGGTCACTCATTCTGACCATCATACAGAAGGAAAAAAATCAAGAAGTGTTAGAAAATTGAAATGCCCCAGAAAGGAAATGTTCAATCAGCTAATTACCCGGGGAAACTAACTCATGGATGGGTGACTGATGGGTTTTAGAATTATGTTAATTATACTTCTTTATCAGAGATCTTCAAAAATAAGATATAATTAATGGCAAAATTATATATATATATATTTTAAACCTACAGGTATATATATATATATATACATATATATATATATATTTATCTTATAAGGAAATAAAATAGTAGGCTTCTATTTAAAAATCAGGATTGACAGAAATATGAAATATATTTGGGCATGAAGCTGGATTAAAATAAAATTTTAGGTACAGAGCAGGAAGTAAATGCTTCCAATACAATACAAATACAAATGTTAAACCTCTTCCTATGTGTGAATATATTTTTAATAACTTGGTGATTGCCTTGCTTTGTTCTGAAGTCTGTGTGGACCCCCATAGTGTAAAGTTCAGAGTCTCAAATTATACTATACATAACTGAGTTAGCAATATCTAGAAATCTAATCTAAAGGGCTTGCAATAGCTTTTTAAATTTAAATTTAAAATATATGGCAAGTGGCTTAAAATTGCCTTCAACTTCTTCAGTTGGATATTCTCACTAATGAGATCCAGTATTATTTTTTTAATCCTTATGTTTTGTGGGGTTGGAACCATGTTTTATTTTCAATTTCATATTCTAATAAATTATTCTAGATGATGATACTCAGCCAACCTCATATTCATCCCTTCTTAAAAGCAAGTGCATCTCAATGCTGAATCAAGCATTGCTTCAAGTTGCATGCCTAGTCAGCAGTTCTCTATGATC
Organism: Montemys delectorum; assembly: GCA_019843815.1. Taxonomy (NCBI): domain Eukaryota; kingdom Metazoa; phylum Chordata; class Mammalia; order Rodentia; family Muridae; genus Montemys; species Montemys delectorum. Next base: position 7,389 of record JADRCD010198550.1, on the reverse strand, counting down.
ATTAAAACTCTAATGGATTCATATTGATGGCTACAGGATAGTTCCCTAAGTAGAAAAAAAATCACAACTGAGTCTACAGATTCTCCATTATTAGATATTTATTTATTATTTATTTATTATTAATAGATGACCCTGTAAGCAACATCTGTACTCATGATATTTTGCTCATATTTCACTGCACTTAATAAAGATCGTTTGCACTGAAACCAACAAAGCTGTCTTTGGCTAGAATAAAATCTGGTTACTATCTTTTTAAATAAAACAAAAAAAAAATCAATAGAACTACTAAAAGCTTAAGAATTGCTATGATATATGATAAATATGGAAATATTAGCAGTATTTTTCATCTTTGAAATTCAATGTACATTTTGATACCTCCCAATTTCTACTACTTTAGTGAGTCTTTATATTTAAAAATATATGATACATAATAATTTTGCTATCACTTTAGAAGTATTTACTTTGTAAACCAAGCATACCAAATGTTCTAATTGATTTAAACTCTTTTATTTATCAAATAATCATAGGATATATGTACTGTTCTGCTGTTAATATTATTTTTATATTAAAGTTATTTATAATAATATAAAATAAAAATGATATAAATAAATATTATATTATATTATTGTTTGTAGTAATGCGATTTAATAAATAATGCCTACTGTATATGGCTTTTGTCAGGATTAAATGAGTTAATACTATTAAGAAACAAATTACCATATATATAAATTTAAGTAAATATCAAATACGATATGGAAAAAAGTAGGGGATAGAGTTCTCTGGCACTATATGACATGAGATTTAAAGGTGTGAGATATTTATGAAGGGTCAATTATCTGTGAATGGAAGGAGGAAGTAGACTTGGAAAAAAGGAGAACTCAAAGCAAGCTTTTCTAAGCTTTATAGTCACTCTGTTGAGAAGTGTGCACTGTCCCTGTTTAGTCACCAGCTCCATGGGCTTCCCTCTCTGTGGGTCAGGTAGTTCTGCCCAATTGAGGCAGAGCCTGAAATAGAGAGTGGGTGTGACTGCATTTCCTACCGCTAGCCTGAGCCGCAAGTCTTCCCTGAAAGGGATAGGAGCTGAATTGCTTGAGTGACCACATTAGGAGATTTGCTAATGTTCTATGGATCAATATTAGATTGTTGTAAAACGATGATAGCCAGTGTAGAAAGACTAGGGGTCGTTCTTGACTGATACAAAACTGGAGTAAAAGAACAGTTGATTAATGTTCATCCTTAACATGATAATAAAGACACATCTAAGAATGAAATTAAGATCACAGTTTGCAGTGACATTTTAGAAGCAATCTTATTAGAGTCAAGATATTGACCACCATACCAATTACTTGATAGCTCCCTGGAAAAAATCTACCCAATGCAATCAGAAGATATAAATAATTAAAAAATTTAAAATAAAAAGATAACATTGCCATTATATAGAGTGGAGTTTATTTTTCATATTAAGAAAGACTAAGAAAATAGAAATTATGCATCATATGAAGATTAAGCTGGGAAATTGCATACATTTAATACATCAGTTCGATAAATTTTCTTCTATGTATTATTAGGCTGGTAAACGTTTCCCATAAAAGGCCAGGTAATAAATATTGCTGATGTTAGTTATGTAGCTTCTGTCAAAACTAATGAGCTTTTGCGGTACAGAAAAGCAGCTATGGACAGGGTGCAAACAGACAGATGGACAGACGCCGCTGCGTTTCAGTAGGACTTTACTCTCTGCACCGAGGATCACAATCAGCACGTGATGTGGTCATTTGTGAAGTCATGGTATATTAAAAATCATTGAGAGATGACAATGGATGAAGACATATAATTCATTCCAGCAAACATAATGAAACATTGTAAACTTTATTAATCTGTAATCATAAGATCTAAAGAAAAGCTTCACTCATGAGTATGAATTACTTTAAGACAAATAGACAATAAAACGCTGATTTGATTTGGAAGGCTCTGAGGGCTCTGTATTCTATACATGCAGTGTGATCTTAATTAAAGACGACTTTCTCTCTGTAATTGTCCTGTTCTATGCATATTATATACATTAGCCAGGCTCCTAGTTACAAAGGCATTGGTTGTTACTACCATTTTTTGAATATTCCTAATACTGTCTGCAGTAAATAGGCTTATATATTCCAAAAAAATTACAAAAGTAGGCCCAAAGTCTAAATTTCTGGAAGAGGGATTGTTGAAGCAGCACATCGTCTTGTGTGTTGGTGAAGTTGAAAACAGCCCTAAGAGGATTCCTCAGGAACAGCAGGCATTAGTTTTCGCTTTCACATTTCTGATATATGCACAGTGGAATCTTGAGGATTTTTAATTGACAATATTTTTTTATTATGAGAGAAATTATACATTTTTATTGTTTGTATCCACTGTCATAATCTGTTCTGGTTAGATGATGATGATGATGATGATGATGATGATGATGATGATGATGATGATG
>JADRCD010198549.1:0-24775 GCA_019843815.1 Montemys delectorum | reverse complement strand
CTGGTAAGACTCTGAGAGTGAGAGGATTTGACAGCTAGACAGGACCACTCAATGTCTGGTAAGACTCTGAGAGTGAGAGGATTTGACAGCTAGACAGGACCAGTCAATGTCTGGTAAGACTCTGAGAGTGAGAGGATTGACAGCTAGACAGGACCATTCAGTGTCTGGTAAGACTCTGAGAGTGAGAGGATTTGACAGCTAGACAGGACCAGTCAATGTCTGGTAAGACTCTGAGAGTGAAAGGATTGACAGCTAGACAGGACCACTCAGTGTCTGGTAAGACTCTGAGAGTGAGAGGATTTGACAGCTAGACAGGACCAGTCAATGTCTGGTAAGACTCTGAGAGTGAGTTTAAATGAAATCACACGTACAAAAGATGAAAATAACTCTTTATTTCTAAAAATGAGTAGTCTTCCTCTCTGCTTTGTAGAGCTGAGGATCATCTCCTAATAAGGAATTTACTGTTAACTGCTTTTTGCATCACTGGGACGATGCATATGAAGGCTCTGCATTTTCAAGGCTCCTTTGGAGGCAGAAAAGTTTCTTTGTTGTTGTTGTTTGTTGTTGTTAAGATAATACTGATGTTGTCTGAGAATTTTACAAAAAGTGTTCTCCTTCTCTGTCTACAACTGAAGTCAGAGAGAGTGCCACAGAGAACTACTTGGCTGCATTGAGTTCCTCTTGGCTGAGCCTCTGGTGCCAGTAGCATGAGCAGCTCTCTGCCTTGTTCTGGAAAAAGCCCACATGGTGTCCATGTGTTGGAATGACCTTTGCTCCGTCTCTCTCACTTCAAACCATCTGTGTGCATGTCTTTGTGCAGTCCTGTGTTGCATCTCAGCAATGAAGGCAAGCTGTGTCACTTACCACACTTGGTCCAGGTGACTGAGATCTTTTTCTTCCTCTTCTCCTTTCCACCTTCTCCTCCTCCAAGAGAGACAGGATTTATTCTGGCTCACAGTTAAAGGGCATAGTCCATTATGGTGGGGGGGGGGAGTTAAGGCAGCAGGACCTTGAGGCAGTTGGCTACACCTTTTCCACAATCAGGAAGCAAAACTGACATTCCTTAATGGATTTTGAGACCAAATGGTTTGCCAAAATCATGAAGTAGGTACCCATGGCTGACCCTGTATCTGCAGTGGCCTTTCTTCCTGAAAAGGACAGAGTCCTGGAACTTCCCTGCTACTTGGGAACCTGCCCATCTCCTCAGATTCACAGTGCTCTCTGGAAGAGAACATAGGTGCAGACAGGAGATGGAGGGATTGATGGCTTGACTGATTCCTGCCTCCTCTCTGTTCATCTGGAAACAGCACCAGATCCAGCCAGAGCTCTTCTGTGTGGAGTGTGATCTGTAAGTGAGGCCCGTTGGTGTGCAGCCTGCACTGCATCTGTAGAGTGCAGTCAGGCATCTTTCCTGTCTACAAAACACAGCTCAGGTGGTAACTCAAGAAGCATCTGTTGACTTTGAGAGCATCCCAGTGTGGCCATTGCAGTCGGGAGGCAGAGGTCCTCTAGCTGAGAGCCACCCATACCACCTTGCAGAACCTGCATTTCAAAAGTGTCTCGAGAAGGCTGGATCCGATCGGAGCAGCATCCCTTAAGGATCCCCAGTTAAAAAGTGGGCAGGTCAAGGCATATGGTCAATGCTTAGGAATGTTGTATGCAGAGCTAACCTTTCAGTATAACATCTGAGAATGTAGCCAGAATCCAACAGGAACTAGGATTAGGACAAAGTTCTAACACACGAAGCAGTTTGGGGCAAGTGGCACAGCATTAAGGCTATACTGTATACTGAATGTTGCCTTTCCAAGGATTACCCTTGAGACACTTCAGAGGAGGCAAGCTTAGGACAGTGCCATCATTTAACTTTGATGAGAAATGGAGAAACCTATAGACAGTGACTGGGTTGCAGAAAGCCCAGGTCAGGAGCCAGTATTTACTTGTTGGTAGGCTGGGGCTAGAAATTTGAAGGTTATCTTTAGAGATGCTGTCTGGACCTTCTCCTCATCTACTGCACTTGGGTTTCGGGTGTGGCTTTGTCTTATTAACAAGGGAAAGCCGATAGGAGTACCAGACTGAGAAGAGCTACAGAGGATGTCGAAGATGGCTGGTGGTAAGTGTCACTCATGGTTCCATCTGTAACCCTGGCACCCAAGAAGTGGAGGCTTTCAAACTCAAGGTTAGCCTGTGCACAAACAAACCAGGTCTTTCTGACCAGTCCCTTCTCCGTTTGTCACTGTGGGCTGTCCACTAGTGAGTGAGTTTTGCACACTGCGTTTCTGGAGAGAACTGCAGGTCAGTGTTCACCACATCACTAAGCCAGGTGTGCATTGTCTCTGTAAAAGTGAGCTAGGCTCTGTGTGCCATTTCCCTTTTTATATTTTATATTTTTTATTTTTTGCTAGCTGTTGTGAGTGGATTCAATCTCTGCTACACATTACTTGCTCTTGAAAAGATGTTTTGTTTAGACAGATTCTGGTTACATAGCCCAGGCTGACCTCAGCTTTGCAGTCCAACACAGAGACAGAGCCAGAGCCCAGGGCCAGTGGACCTTTTGTCCAGATTGGTCTCAAATTTGAGGCAGTCTGACTGCTCTAGCCCCTCAAGTGCTGTGATTATAGGCACAAGCCACTTCCCTAGGCTAACAAATTCTGATTTTTGAGACAAGGTCTCACGGAGGTAGCTCTGGCTGGCCTGGAGCTCACTATGTAAATCATGCTGACCTCAGACTCACAGAGATCTGCCTGTCTCTGTCTCCAGCCAGCTAACAATTTCTTAGAAGTTTTCAATATATAAATAGAATGAATTATAGACTAGGACAGCTTCCCCTGGTGGGTCTTCCTGGATAAGCTGAGACATTGTTGGGATATAGCCGTGTTGGTTGGTGTACTACAACTGAAATTACTAGCAAAGTGCTGGTTCTCTGTAGTTGGTAGTGAGGTGGGCAGTCCATACAGTGGAATGTGGTGTCACTTGTGAGCTAGGGCCTGTGCAGGAGAAGCAGAGTGTGAGCCTATGTCTTCTCCAGGTGTCCGTTCTGTTTCTTATGACTGAAAGCTGATTTGCTGTCTTGCATTTAACGTGTTGTTTTGGACTTGTCCCTCTCTAATCTCCTCCTGTTCCTTTTTATTTTTTTGGCCAGCAGATGGCACCTTGCTGTCTCCTCTCTTGCTTGCCAGCTTAGCCTTCTTTATCCCATTCCTTCTCTGCCCCCCCCCCCCCCCCCCCCCCCCACACCTGGCAAACCTGTCACCAGTATTGATGCTGTTAAAAGTCTCGCAGTGACAAGCTGTCTTGTCAAAGGGACAAGAGAACAGGTTTCCCTTGCTTCAGGCTTCATCGCAACTGTTTCATTCTCTCTGCTAACACATCTGCTAGAGAAACATTTTTTTTTTTTTTGGATGCAGATCTAACATTTTATTATGATGTCAGGTTTACATTTCCAGCCATGCTGTTCGGCATGAGGAAGGCTTCTCTTTGCAGTGTAACAGAGTCTCTTGTTATTTTGCCTTTTCTTTTAATACGAAGATTTTTTGTTGTTATTGTTGTTTTGTTTTTTTGTTTTTCAAGACAGAGTTTCTCTGTATAGCCCTGGCTGTCCTGGAACTCACTCTGTAGATGACCAGGCTGGCCTCGAACTCAGAAGTCCACCTGCCTCTGCCTCCCAAGTATTTTTAAGAACAGTACAGGTGAATAGATTCCACTTACTTGTATTTAAATATTCTACAGACTATGCCAAATTCTGCTCCTCATCCTTTCTCAGTAAATAGTTATTGAGTGCTTCCAGGTTAAGTATCTGATAGAAATGCTTGAGACTGTCTTTGTTATTAGGAATGTGAGTCTTCCTGAAAGTCACTAGTCTGCTCTCTTTACAGGGGTCAGCCTGCCTTTATATGTGATGTAATCCAGCTCTCATCCTGACCAGTGAGCTTCCTGCTCATTGCCATCTCTATTATAATTATCTCCCCCCTATTGCCACTCCACTCCTCTCCAATAAATGGCCCCTAGTACCCACCTGTGATCCCGGCATCTGGGAGGCGGGGGCAGGAGGACCAGCAATTAAAGACCATGCTCAGCCACAGAGTGAGTTGGGGATCCAGCCTGGGCTACCACCAGACCCTGTCTCAAAACAAAAGCAACTCATGATTTCAGAGTCTGAGCATTCTAGACCTTTTCTGGGGTGTGCCACTACTTGATACTGTGTGTATGTTATACCCACAGTATACTAAATGCCTCTCAATCCCCAGCAAATTTCAGAACAGAATCTTGCATTAAAATACTTTACACTAATTGATTTGTAGGACAGTTTGAATTCCAGCCCTGCTATTGGCTGGATTTTGGCCACACATAGACCTCCCATTTGTATAATCTGGGAAATGGGAATGATGATGACTGTTAAAAAACAAACTTTGGCAGCAGCATAGTGTGTTTACAGTAAGTTGTGGTATGTTTGTACACACACACACACAAGCACACACTTATGAACACAGTATGTGTCTGAAGTTATAGTCATTAGAAGAAACTACATGAGCACTTAGTTCATGCTGTTTCAAGAAGAAATGGAGCCATTTTTAAATATTTTCCTTCCAGAAACCACATAACTATTACTCTTTGTAGTCAGTGACTTGGTGGTATTTGATGTTTGACATCTGCCAATCTGCTATGCTTTTTGAGAGCCTTGTCACTAGTGTAGATTCTTAGGTGGCCCCTTCGCTTTGACCTAAGTATGGCGGCTGCCCAGGGGATGTTTGAAATGAAAAAGTAATTTGGCAGTAGCTTTATCAGGTGCTCCGCTTTGGTAGTCTGCAGCATTGGGGTGGTATATTTCCCAGGTGTGTGGAAAAGAAGGAGTTACCTTGGTAACCCTCCCTATAGATTAGGTGGTAAGAAGAAGCCTTCAAGTTTCAGGGTGGATTAGTCAGAGATGAGACAGCATAGCTTTGTAACAGAGCTTTTGTGCCTTTGTAACAGAGCATTCTAAGTGAATAGATGAGGAATAAGGGTAGCACATGCTGTTGAATCACCCCAAAATATAGAGGATGTGTTGGACTTCTCGGGCATTCTGTCATCCACACTCAAGTGTGGATCTTCATCTCCAGTCTATAAAGTTTGCTTTAGTAGATCCAGTTGATGCAGAAATCTGCTGCGCACATGCAGGAATAGAAGGACCTGTTTAGATTCTGCACTCGTAATTTGAAGTCTTCACAGACGTGCTGGGCGTGTTGATGCACACCTTTAATCCCCATACTTGTGTGGCAGAGGCAGGTGTACCTATGAGGTCAAGGCCAGCCTGGTCTGTGTAGTGCTCTCCAAGTACCCTGTTTACAAATAAGAGAAAGGGAGAGTCTTCACAGCAGAGAATCACTAAGACGCACAGTCATTGATAAACGTCTTCATGGAGGGCCACAGTCACTTACTGAAAAATGCAAAGAGCAATCTGAGAAAGTTGAACTTGGTCTCACACTCAGTCCTCACCACACCCACAGCATAGCTGTGTTCCTAGGAGAACCTCCTGAAGCTGAAGGGTGCACACTGCCATGGATGGGGTACAGAGAGGATGTGGGACTCAGTGCCACTAGATAATAGGTCTGTCTTTCTGTCTCTCTCTTTGTTTGTTTGTTTGTTTCTTTTTTAAAGATTTATTTATTTATTATATACAGTGTTCTGCATATATATCTACATGTCAGAAGAGGGTACCAGATCTCATTATAGATGGTTGTGAGCCACCATGTGGTTGCTGGGGATTGAACTCAGGACCACTGGAAGAGCAGTCAGTGCTCTCAACCTCTAAGCCATCTCTCCAGCCCCCGACAATAGGTTTTTCATGGAGATACATTTGGTGGGATTTGCATTCATGGCGTATGGAATTGATACATACATGAAACATATGCATTAGTTCAGTTTTGTTAAGTATTTTAAAATACCCAAGGCAAAGTGTTTTATAAAGAGTTGTTTTAAACTCAGTTTTAGACGTGGAAAGTCCCAAGGTCTGGTGTGTTAGTTTGGATTTTATTGCTGTGAACAGACACCATGGCCAAGGCAGCTCTTAAAAAGGACAGCATTTAGTTGGGAGGTGGCCCACAGATTCAGAGGTTTTAGTCCATTATCATCATGGCAGGTGACATGGCTGTATGCAGGCAGATACGGTGCTGGAGAAGAAGCTAAGAGTTCTACATCTTGATCTGCAGGCAGCAGGAAGGAGATTGGATTCCACATTGGGTGGAGCTTGTATATAGGAGACCTCAAAGCTCACCCCCACAGCGACACACTTCCTCCAACAAGGCCACACCTATTCCAAGACCACACATCCTAATAGTGCCACTGTGTGGGCCAAGTATTCAAACACATGGGACTATACCTATTCAGACCATCACATGAGGTGACCCTGATGGTAAGGATCTAATAGCAGATGACATCCTGCAAGAGGCATGGTTCTCATGTCTAAGAAGAGAGTCTAGAGAAGGGACAGATTTACTCTTTTAACCCTCTTAGTCTCTGGGGTAAGTCTTACCCTTCTTTTAGATCTCACCTGTTAAAGGACCACACCACCTTTCTGCAATACCTTACCGAGACCATGTCTTCCCTGACATGACACCCTGGGAACAAGCCCCATGCAACCACAGAGCATCTTTTACAGAAAGGGATCTCTGCATTGGTGGTATTGTGGTGAGTACAGCTGCTTTCTAGAAACAAGGTCCCATTGATAACTGCCACCAAGGGCAACTTTCCTAGGCTTGACGACTCCTCCACTTTCTGATCTTAAAGATGATTCATTCCCATTGCCGTCTTACAGATGCTTTGGGCTTAGTGATATTTCAGCCCCACTTTTACTTTTTTTTAAATTAAAGTTAGATTGTCTCTCATCAGTAAGGCTAATAAAAAGTATGACTTATCTTTTGTAGGCCAGAACCAAAAACACAGAAAAAAAAAATACCCTTTCATCCATGTATTCCATTCTGTAAACCAAGTTTGTGTGTTTGTAGATGCACATATTTTCTTGACCTGTGAACTATTCACATTGTGTAACATAGAATCCCAAAGTTTGATAGATTTTGCCATCACTTTATTTTGTCATGGTTCTGTGAATCAGCTGGGACTCGTCTGAGTGGCTCTAAATGCCTACAGTGGCTTCAACAAGATGGAAAGACCAAAGGCGGCATTGCAAGTATCCATCGCCTAGATGGGGATAGTCAAGAAGTCAGACCTGCCTAGATACAGGCTTGCTTTGTCTTCCTGACAGGGCAACTGTGTTTTAGGAATTCTACAAGAAGCATCCACATGCAGCATTTGTGGGGTTTCTTCCATCGTGTGTGCTAGTGCCCCATTGTTTTAAGCCTAGTTGTTACCTGTGTTGTCTGGCAACTCCTCAAATGGGATTCCTGGTTTGTTACCTGTGGTGAATGAAAGTTGTCAGTCTGCAGTGGCTTCTCACACCTAACTAATGCAGCTATTTGGGTTTTTTCTTGGGGAGGGGGGTACTGTATAATTTTGAATGGTATGGGAGGTGGGAGGTGGGTCTGTGCACAGGACTGGATGTAGGTGTGTGTACATGAATACAAGTGCCTGTGGAGGCTAGAGGGATCAGATTCCCCCTAGAGAGGTGTAGCTGTGCATGTCAGCCATGCAGCGTTGTTTCTGGGAACTAAACTTGGATACCCCAGAACAGCAAGACCTCTAGTCCCTATGTAAAGGTTAATTTGTATTCTGATGATGTTCCTACTGGTCCTACATGTCAGCAGGAAGTGACTGATGATCCCAGTTCTTTTCTGATCCCTCTCAACAATCCGTACACATGCAAATACAACTTGAATGTTTTAAATTTAGAGAACATTTTTTTTTCTGCTTTTTAGACCTTGTCTTTTGTGGCTGCCCAAGGTATTCCAGTTGGTTTTTGCAGTGTGCAGCTGGCTCAAATGATAGGTGCTGGGTACATGTCTCCTTTACTTCAGCCTCTCAAGACACCTGAGACTAGAGAAGACAGCTTGTCTTTTGTCCCCAGAAGTTAGGGTTAGAGGTGAAAGCTGGACAGGCGAAATGAGAGAAGTTTGAAGAGGTAGCGTGGAGGGATTTGAGTTTGTATCAAAGGCACAGTTCTGCTGTTTTGATTTTTGTCCACCTTCATCTCCATTAACACATTTAAGGATCCATCAGCAGGCCACATACGACGTTGACAAAAGGAAAGGATTCATCTTGCTCTACTAGTGTTGTTTATTTATTGGGAAGATCAGGGAGTCAAGGTGATCACAAGGCATTTCCAGTTTGATCTAAGTGAGCCTTGGACATCATGTGTGGCTCAGCGGCTCTTCGACCTAGAGCTGGTGAGCAGGTGAGTCTGTGTTTTCAAACCACGCAGACTGGATGCCTGATCCACCTTGGCAGACTCCTAACTGTTAACTTTATCTGCAGAGCTGTGCTGCAAAGCAGCCCTTCTTCCATCTAAACACTTAAGGCTCACCTCTCCAGGTCTCCAGCAGCCTGCATATAATATAGGCCAGGGTTTGGGAAGTTTTTAAGCATTTCATTAGACAGTGAACCCTGTCAGCAGGGAAGTCTACTTCTGGAACAAAGTGGTGTTTTATAGCACAGGTTTGGTCCTTTGTGGCGTTGACTTACCAAGCCTCATAACAATTAGACAAAGAAGTGCTGATTATTTTATGATGTAAGTGCTGAACCCAGAGTCTCATGTATATGCCTCCCAAATAGAGACTCAGGAATTAGGTGCTGTTAACTGTGTGATAGGTCTATTCACACTAGCTAGCTATATAACATACTGTATTGAGGGGAAGATGCGCACTCTGTTTTTAAATGTGTAACATTTTAAAAGCTTTCCTTACAAATAAATCTCTTCAGTGGTAATAGGGTTTTGTTTGTTTTATGTACGTGCCCAGGGAGATTTTTTTTTTCTTTTTGGTTTCCAGTCCATCCAATCTAAGATGTAGGGAGTGCTCGTTGTCAAGCTATAACCATGTAACTCAACTGAGAAAGGAGTTGATGGTGCTCCATATCACACCTAGACACATAGGAAATGTCTTATTCTTACAATTGATATTTGCTCCTCCCCAGATAGGGCCACTATCTCAAGGTCTTTAGCAGTCCAGTGGTTCCTAAGAGAGGTCCCGGGCCTTGCCTGGCATCGTTTGGGAGGCCACATGCAGCATGGCTTGTCATATGTAAGCTTCCTGTAATTTCAGTAGGGTGGGCCACACACACACCACAGGTAAGTGGAACATGACACAAGTGTTTTCAGATTCTTAGTTAAGCTAGGTATGATTGGTTAAGCCTGTAATTCCAGCACTTGGAAAACTTGAGTAGAAGGCTTGCCACCAATTTGAGAGCAGTTTTAGACCTGATACACATATTGAGTACCAGGCCAGACTGAGGAACAGAGTGAGAGAGAGAGAGACTCTGTCCTCGAAACAGAACAACTACTGTCACCCTCAGCAGGAGTTGCCCTGCATGTGCCAGGCCACACAATATGCTCCTGGATGCCGCTGGATGGGCTGACTGCCATCTGACACATTGGTGGATGATAACCCCCTGTGTTTGAACTCTTGCACATCAGTCATTGCAGGATTTTTCATACTACAGCTTTAAAATATTGAATGTATTTGGACATTAGAAACCAATATCTTGCCAGAAAGGGTGGTACACTCTCTAATCCCAGCATGATTAGAGAGAGATGCACCACCCCACCTGTGGGAGGCAGAGGCAGGTGGATCTCTGTGAGTTCAAGGATAGCCTGGTCTACAGAGCTAGTTCCAGTATAGCCTAGGCTACACAGAGATATCCTGCCCAGATAAACCTTAGGTGAGGGAAGGGAGAGACTGATGTCTTGGTATCTTGGGAACACTTTGTGGGCATCTTTTTAAAAGCAGCCCTACTGCCTACTTCGTTTTGTTCCTGCGCACAAGGATGATGTTGGAATGGGTAGATAGCACAGCTGAGAGAAAGAATTCCAGTTTAGTTTGGAAAGTGAGTTTGTATTATTTACTTTTATTTTATGTGCATTGGTGTTTTGCCTACATGTATGCCTGTGTGAAGATGTTAGGTCCCCTGGAACTAAAGTTACAGACAGTTGTGAGCTGCCATGTGGGTACTGGGACTTGAACCTGGGTCCTCTGGCAGAGCAGCCAGTTCTGTGAACTGCTGAGCCATCTCTTCAGCCCCAAGCCATGTGATTTTGACTACAAGCAAGAAAAGTGTCTGGAATGTCAGGGAAAGTCTCCTGAAGGTATAAAGAAACCCAAAGATCCAGATGTGGGCTCAAAGATCCAGATGTGGGCATGAGTATCGGGGAGACAAGGTGGGCATGAGTATCGGGGAGACAAGGTGGCATCCTAAGGCTTGGCACCTTTGGGGAGAGTATGGTTTCATAGGAGAATAACATAGCTCTCATACTTCGCTAACTCAGTTACTGACCTTTGTTAAATATGTCAGCTGTGTGTTTTAAAATAGAATCCATTGTTAATAAGCTCCCTTCTTCTTAACTACTCTCTCCATTACCCATTTAGAAATTTCTGCGGTGTCTTTATAGAGTTATTATACAACTGATTTTTGTCCATGTTCAGATCTAGACCTTTAGAGTGATAAGTGTGCTCAGCTTGGCTGCCCCTTTGATTCTTATGTGCGTCATAAGTTTGTCTTAAACTCAGCATCTAAGGATTAATAGCCTTCTGTTTATCCATTCATTCATCTGTTTGCCCACATGAACAATCTAGAGTGCCTACTTCTGTGTTAGACCCTGGAGAGTCCAGGCGCCTGCCAGGGAACAAGCTACAACTGGACAGGTGAACTGAATGCCTGGAAACCACCTGATGTTCTTATCATCAAGGTATATTTAAAAGATATCAACTACTCACCCTGCAGTCGGTAACCGCAAGGCCCTTTCAGAGGCTTGTATGCTGTTACTGTTACAGGATCAAAGCTTTGGCTGGAGTGTCTTCTAACCCGGCAGTGAGAGGATGAATGGTGGGTGAAGACTTGGGATGTTTCCTGCTCTCCCAAACAAGGCATTTTAAGTAGCAGGGATGGCATTGTCCTCTCTGTACGTCAAGGTAGAGACCAGCTCTGATGATAATATTCTAAGGAAAGTTGCTTAGAGATGGCAATGGGGAAATTAATGAGGTGTATTATATCTGGAAGGGGGTTCTTGTTACAGTTTGTCTTAATGAGAGTCAGGATAGCAGGGCCTGAGGGGACTCAGAGCCTAGTACTGGTCAGCTTTGTGTCCCTGGGTGAGCCATGTTGATAGCGGTAGTATGACCCATCTCAAAGTGAGGATCATGTTACATCAGCACATAGACTTTAAGTTGTGCCTTCCAGAGAGAGAGAGAGAGAGAGAGAGAGAGAGAGGGAGAGAGGGATTAGGTACTATTTTTTAATATGTCTGTTTGCACGTTTGCCTCTGTTGTGCGTGGACGGGAAGCTAGATCACATGAGAATGGCTAATCCAGCCTTCCCTTCCTTGTGCCGCCTACCCTCCTGCCCCTGGACTCCAGAGCTGTTTGTTTTGTAAGACTGTAACATCGTTTTTTTTTTTAATATGTGACCTTGAAAAAATCCTGATTAAGTAGTTCTGGGCAGTGTTCTAATGCTGGAAAATAATCAGGCCTCCCTCCCACACACCTGCTCAGCCAAGAGTTTGTTTGCCCCAGAAACCGTGGGTGGGCGAAGCAAGCACACGCCCAGGCCCATGTGAACTTTCTGTTCTGGCTAGAGACTGCCTCGCTGTCACCCTGCCTAGGCTCCCGGCTGGCTCCTTGTTTCGTTCTTTTTTTCTTTTGGTGTGGTTCTGGGACTTGAACCCAGAGCCAGTACATGTTAGACAAGTAAATCAATATATAAGAACCATCCTAAGTTGTTTGCTATTTCTTTTCATTCTCAAATCCAAACAAATATTTTTATCTCACACATCAGCTTCTAACATTTCCCAGCACTTTTCCTTGTTTATTTTGCAGAGTTTGACCTGGGTGTGGGTCTTGCAAGTTTCTGCCAGGCCTATGTGGGCTCCATACAGAATACCACCATGGTCTGGTAAAGAGCTCCTCGGGGTTCCTAATGACCCTGCGTATGTGGCAAGGCTGCCTTGAAATGGCTCTGGAATTTTGGTCCTTCAGCCAACAACAGATACTTGTTGCCTTCTTGCCCGGAGGCACCACAGGCTCTGGCCAGAGCCTTTCGCCCACTCCCTTTTTGGTTGGCCAGGCATCTCTCATCCTGCCCCGGGGAGTCTGTTAAATAGTGTTCAGTTACTGGCTCCCATGCCTGTGTCCTGTGGAATCCTGTTGTCTGAGTTCAGCTCTCTGCTGTGAGCAGAGCGGCCAGTTCTCTCTTGTGTGGCTGCTCTGGGAGTAGGGAGAGAAGAGGGCTCTGCCAGCCCAGAAGCCTCCACGGTAGAGCTAAGCTTCACCTAGTACTAGCCACCTTTGGGCCTTGGTTGACCAACCTCCCTGTGAGTTGTGGGCATAGTGAGTGTGAGCGGGGTGTGTGTGTGTGTGTGTGTGTGTGTGTGTGTGTGTATGTCTGTCACAGAGAGAGATAACGCAGAGGAGGCTGTTTGCCTTATAGTTGGAAACACTATGGGGTCTTCCCTACTGACTGTGAAGCAGACATTCACCTGAGTGAAGATTTTTATTTCTGGGCTGGGTAGAATAGACACTTGAGCCCACAAACATACACATGTGCGTAAAAGCACATGCGTGCATGGATACACACACACACACACACAGAGAGAGAGAGAGAGAGAGAGAGAGAGAGAGAGAGAGAGAGACATGAGAAAGCTAGAAAGAGAGAGAGAGAGAGACATGAGAAAGCTAGATCAGCTTTACAAACAATCTTTGAAAGAGAGCAACTCCAGAAATTCCTGTTAACTATGGGTTGGTTGCTGCACTTTTTATCCTTCTTCATTAGACAAGGGTACTTCTTTCTCTCTAGAAAGAAGAAATGTGCTGTTTAAAAGCTGATTGCAAATGGATAGGTCAGGAAACGTCTGCTGACACTTCTAAAGTATATGCACCTTGAAGCTATTTTAAGAAAAAAGTCTCACTGCTAAAATAAGGTTCTTTCTTGCCACCGCCTGGCCTGTATCATTCTCCTGGAGAAAGTCTAAGGTTCTCTGAAGAGCCAGGGGCTGGGTGTGCATATGCAGATAGCCACCACCCACTGTGGGTTGGCCACTCTGCCACCCAGGGCCTCAGTCTGAAGCAGAAGGGGGAACATAGAGGATCCAGGCCACCCAGAAGGCTAACACTGGCAAATGGGAAGCAAGCACAGGGAGGCCTGGTGATAAGGTGTGCTAATGCCCATGTGCTCCACTGGGCAGAGCCAGCTAGGCAGTGCCTGCTGGGCAGAGCCAGCTCGCTGCTGTCAGGTGTGTGGCTTTGCAGCACTGGTGGGGAGGATGCTGGTGTGGGCTAGGAGTTCTTGTAAATAGCAATTACTGTTCTTGCTTTGGTTCCCAGATTTATTTAATGGGATGTTGGAAAGCCCTGCATTAAACTGAAAAGTTGTGAGAATGGCCCTTAATAGAAGTGACCACGTAGTATACACCTCCTGTATTCTGAGAATTGTCATCAGTAGCCTGTAAACACCGATGGACTGTAGTGTTAGACTGTCAGAAAAACAGACCAAATGGTAAAATAAAGTTTCCCTTTGTACCCAATTAGTGATGCTGGGCTAAAATCTTCTCTAGATCGGAATTTTGAAGACAGCAAAAATTTGCAGGTCTGTTCTGTGGGTGGTCATCCCTCCCGTGTGTGCTATAATGAGACTTGTTACAAACGTGAGGGGGTGCTATAGGTGCATTTTATAGGCTTCCCACTAATTACAAGTGATTTTTCATTGTTCATATTATGAAATAATGTATTCTTAATTAAAAGCAAGTTACTGGGACTGCTTCTAAAGGATCAGCTGTACCAGTAGGTTGTAACACACTGACAGTAGTAAGCCTTTCCACAGGAACTCGTGTCTTTGTATGCAGAATTAAGTACGTTCAGACTAACTCCCTCCTAGTACCTACATGCGCTCTGTAGTGCACCTTTAGTTAGGGGGTGACTTCAGTATCATCTCCCTTCACCTCTTCGTTCATTTGGAACCTCTCATCCAGTGAATGTGTGGATGCTGGAATCACTGTGGTCATCACTGAGGCTGGCTCACGGTTTTCCCTTCCAAGACCTGGGCTGGGTGCTTGCATCCGAGAGGTAGCATCACGCAGATATAGAAGCAGCCTGGTGTGCTGTGTGTGCTGAGCTGAGAGGAGGCTGCCCACTCTGTGGAGGCAGGGCGCACCCACTTCATAAGAGGTTGGGGTGCATCCCAGTGTTCCAATCTGAAGGGGTGGTCTGGAACTGGAAGAGCATTCTAAGCATAGTGCCTATGATGTACAAGGTTGTGAAATTGACCTTGGGGAAGGATCTCCAGCCTGCCTGTTTGCCATGCCTGGTACAGGAGAGGGAGGGGTGAGCAGGTTGTTTTCAGTAAGGAAAGCACCTTACCTTGAAAATAATTGGTTTCTTTTGAGACCAGGCCCCTCTTATAAGAGCTGAGCAGACTGAATCTGCCCCACTATGTGCCCTCAACGTAACACTTTGTCCCTTTGTTTTAAATTATCTATTACGTTTCGGTCACCTGAGGATTTTACAATGGGCCTTTTCTCACAGGACCCTTATCTAAAAAGAGTTAATTTTTGAAAAAAAAATTTCTGACTATTTTCTGGTTGTATTTATCTTCCTCCAACTCCTCCTAGATCCTCCCCACCCTCCCAATCATATATACATATACACACATACAACAGAGAAACAAAAACAGCAGCAGCAAAGAAACAAAAGTAAAAACCAAAACATTAAAAACCCAGAAACCAAAACTTATACGCAGAAGGCTACATGGGGGTGCAAGCCTTTAACCCCAGTACTTCGGAGGCAGTGGTAGGAGGATCTCTTGAGTCTGGTTTGTAAATTTGAGGCTAGCCTAGTATACATAGTAAGTTCCAAATCAGACAAGATAAAAGACCCTGTCTCAAAACAAAATCCCAGAATACACAAGCAAAAGGCCAATAATCCGCCCCTTCCCCCAAAAAATAAGGAAAGGGAAAAAAAGGTCAAAGCAATATAAAAAAAAAAAAGTCTTCAAAAGTACTATTGAGTTCATTTTGTTTTGGTCACCTGCTGCCGGACATGGGGTCTACCTTGAAGTGAGGCACCTTTGCAGAAAACTAATGCTCCTTTTGAACAGGATGTCAGTTGGAGACAGCTTTTGGTTAGGGGCGGGTGGGAGCTGATGGTTGCTTCCTCCTCTGGGACCCCATTTGGCTTGACTAGGCCCTGTATGTGCTGCTGTAGTCTCTGTGAATCTAAATAAATGATTTTTAAGGACTTATTTATTTACTGGTCAGCCCCGCTCACTCCAGCCCTGCTCACTCCGGCCCAAAGATTTATTTATTATACATAAGTACACTGTAGCTGTCTTCAGATACACCAGAAGAGGGCGTCAGATTTCATTACGGATAGTTGTAAGCCACCATGTGTCTGCTGGGATTTGAACTCAGGACCTTCAGAAGTCAGTGTTCTTAACTACTGAGCCATCTCTCCAGCCTGTAAGTGATTGTTAGAATGTTACCTATGTTACTCTTTTAAAGAAATTTTGGGTGTGTGTATGCATGAGTGCATGCCTGAGGACAACTTCCAGGAGTTGGTTCTTCCCTTCCATCATGCCGAACCCAGGGATTGAAGTCAGGTGGTCTGAAGTCAGACTTGCAACCATTACCTCTACCTGCTGAGGTATCTTGTCAGCACACGATTATCCTTAGAAGCAAACTAAGAAGCAGATGCTGTAGGTTGTATAAGGTGACCAGGGTGTGAGTAAAGATGAAATGTAGAACTCCCTAATACATCATGTGCATAGGGACCTCATGGATCAGAGTGTGCTCTCACAAGGCCCCACATGTGTAGTGCGTCACTTCTGAGAGTTAAATACTTTTATCTGTAGCTAAAACCAGGCCAGCTAATGGCATTAGGCTAGACTGAGGTGTAGATGTTGGGGGGAGGGGAGGGCAGGGATTCCACACCTGACACATGGCAGCCACCAAGGGACTGAAGCAGATCTGCTCCCAGAACCACACTTAGCTTTTAAAGAATTTCTTCCTGTCTGTTGTCCTCCCTACCACCTTGTCCAGTTTCTCGGGGCCTCCTCTGTGACCTTACAGGCACAGCCTAGACTTCAAGCTAGGTTGTAAGGGCACCCCCTTCTGACATTTATTCTGCTGTGGGTCAGTAGAGCCTCATGTGGAGAGCTGTTTCAACACTGTGGGCTGCTGTGGCCACATATATAGAAGGGCCTTTCTCCTCAGACACAGACAAAGAGCAAATGAAAAATAGACGTACACAGGGGTGACCAGTATAGGAGTATGTGTGCGCTCAGATTTTTTTCTTTAGATAAGAATACTTTGTTGTTTGATCTTCTCCACTGTCAGAGATAATCATAGATTACTTCTGTAGTAGATCAAAACCCAGTTTTTTGTTGTGAATACAGTAATTTAAACAAAAACACATCTAGTCAATTGTGTTACTTAGCTAACTGCATATCTATATATCTGTCACTAACGTAAAACATCTAAGATCAGGAATTTATAAACGAACAGAATAGGTTTATGTCGGCTCACAGTTTGGATGTTTCAGTTATGACAATTGATTCACTGCATTTGGTCTGTGGATGGGGCTTGTGGGTGGAACAAAACAGGCACAAGAGAGTCCTGTGACAAGGCCACTTCCCAGGAGTGTTACACTGGAGACAAAGTGGTGTATAAGCCGCAGCAGTAAAGGTACTCGCACCACTATGATTGGTTCTGAGGAGTTATCCCCTGTATCCCAGGAAGGATCCATCTTTTGGATGCCCATTCCCCTCTGTTTACAGCCCAGGCTACTGTAAAGACCAACTTTACATTCTCTCAGTGTCCCAGAAGCCCTGTAATTAGTCTCTGCTCTCCACCCGCCCTGCCTTCACTGTCCCACGGCAGCCAGGTCTCAGTGTCCTCACAGAGGACCTCTTTTCTATGCTACTGAGTCAAAGCCAGAGACTCAGCATGCCAAAATGTGAGGGCCTTCCCCTGGCTGGAAATGTCTCTCCCAAGATGTACGCATGACTGTCTTTAATGCCCTTTCCGTGATCATGTGGCAGTTTCTCAGTAAGGTGTCCCTTAACCACTATGTTTAGGTGCTCATCCTACCCCCAGAGTCACTATCTCCTCTTAACTCTTCTTAATGACACTATCATCCAGTGTATGTGATGGTTTCCTTGGGTGCTCGTGTCTCCTCCTAGATAGAACATCACTCCTCTCAGAGCAGAGTGTCCCTTCAGTGTGTCTCTAAAACTGAGCCTGACTTAGTTACGTGCACACTGTTCAAAGAAGGAAGGCAATTGTCCCTCTAGCCTATGTCTAGATAAGGATTCAGAACCAGGTGTTCCATGCATACGTCTCTCTGCTGCTTTGTTCTTAATCCCCTCACACAAAAGAACAGACTGTGAAAGTGAGGGGAACAGCCTTTAAAAATTAACCACAGTGATGAGCCATGTAAAATACTAGGCATTCAGTTAAGAAATGGCAACTAGTTATTGATCTGTGAGGCAAGTGGGCCGAGAGCACAGGGGTTAGTATTCTCCACTGTGCGGTCCTCTGTGCCCTGGGGAGACAGGGAAGGCAACAGAGAGGCCGTCACGGTCCTCACAGCTCTCATGGCCAGCCCCTCAGCAGTGGTGGCACCCAGAAGCAGTCTCAGTCTCTTGAGCGCGTTTTCCAGCATTGTGCCAGCAGAGGACTCCCTTGGCCAAATGTGTGTTTTCCTTTTGTTGAGAGTGTTTCTTAGTAACCTCTCAGAGGCCGTGATGCAAAATTGCCCCACAGTTGTCCTGAGGAGCTCTTCGTGCCCTTTCTCTTTCAAATTCCAAGTTCGTTTTGGCCACAGAAGTATTGGAAACAACAGCAGCAAACGGCAGACATAAATGTGGGCAGAGCCCATCTGCTTACTGCTTCCCTTGGAGTAAAGGACAGCACGGGGAGAGGTCAGCCCTTGTCAGTGAAGCCATGCAGTGTTCCTGGCAGAACCGTCCCTGTTTGGGTTGGTGCTACATTGGGTTCTAATAGCCCTACATCACCATCCATTCAAGAACAGATCTACTGAGCCCCAATAGTAACCTGGGATGAGCATGTTCACCTCGGAGGGCTTGTGGCTTACTGAGAGAGATTAAGGAGTCAGAGCTGCCACCTGGGATGGGGCTGGGGGTGGGGTGGGGGCAGGCAGGGCCAGCAGGTGAGTGTCAGCTGTGGGTCTCGATCAGAGAAGGCATCCAGGGTAAAAAAAAGTAAGGAGGGCTGAAGCACCATCTGTTTTCTGTTTTACAGCGTCCTCAAGATGCATTCTAGGTAAGAGATTGAGAGGAAGAAAGTGTGGAAGGTTCATAAAGAGCTAAAGGGATGTTCATATTTGTCCAGGGTAAAGAGCAGGGTGGCCTGGGCTAGAGGGGCTCTCCCTGGTGGTGGCTCCAGCAAGCTCACCAGACAGCTCCGTAGATGGCTTCTCATCTTCAAACCCCCTGAAAATGGTATCGAGGATTCACTGGCTCTCAGAATATGCAGCTATTGATGGAACAGGAACCGTTGACCAAACTAGATGGAGTTGCTGGTTTCCTGACAAGTCTGTTTTTCATTACCCGGGCGTTATGACCTTATCAGTCTGTTAGGAGCTGCCCTAGCATGAGTCAGGAATGAGAATGATGGGTGCGCAGGGAACCTTTGTAAGAAAATGCCTTGGAGTCAGTAGGGTTGAGAACAGCGGAGTGCTTGGCAGCCATTCACTGAGCACAGGATCCCAGCACAGCTGAAGGGCTGGCAAGAAGGCTTGTGAGGAACCTTACAGAGGCTTCTCTGCTTCCTGACCAGTCACAAACCCCCCAGGGTGAATGTCACTTGACTCTTCCCTAAGCAGTACCCCAAACACTTCCCATTATGTTGTGTTGAATCTTTAAGTGAATCTTAAAAACATCTATGAGTTGGTCTTACCTCTAGAGCTGCAGTTATTTCAGGGTGGGGGATGAGGTGGGAAGTTAGACAGTCACCTGCAAATGATCTTCAGAGGTGAGTGTAACTTGGTAAATGCATATATCAAGGGCTGTCAAGATGGTTTAACCAATAAAGGTGCTTGCCTCCAAGCAGGATGACCTGAGTTTAGTCCCCAAGACCCACCCTGGTGGAAGCTGAGAACCAACTGCTGCACTTTGTCCTCTGACCGCCACAGATACACTGTGGCATGCAAGCTTTAAACCTTGATAATATTAAACGTGGTACTTGGAAGAAAAAAACATATCCAACCAAAGGATCCAGAGTCAGGAGAACCCTAGCTAAGATCACTCTCCAGTGCCACAGGCTTTGTTTTGAAGCCAGGAGATACTTGTTTTTCGAGTCCTTCCTACTAGTGAATAGAGCAATGACTTTTTAAATGTGCTTGCTTTGTTTTTGTTTTTGTTTTTGTTTTTGTTTTTTACGAACATAGTAAACTTAGGCAGCCTGAGATGATGGGTTAAGGTCGACTGAATCCTTTCTGGTTCTCCTGAGTTTGGAAAATACTAATAATGATAAAAAATGTGGGTGTGCCTTTGTGAACTCTTGCTAACAATTCTGTTCTCTTCTTTTCCAGAGAGAAAAATGGCAGCAACCTGGTCTCTTCAGGGAACGCAATAAGCCACCAAAGAGGTAACTGAAATCAGTTGCGTATTCGTTTGTCTGTTAATATTTGTAAGTGCTTAGATTGTCTGAAAAATGTAATGGGGGACAGTGTTTGGACTTTTCTAAGTGATTTTGAGTGCTCCTAAGCCCCAAGTGAGCCAGTCACAAACAGAAAATGCCACACAAAGCCAAAAGCCAAAAGGAAGGGTGAATGAGCAGCCTCACCAAGCCTGAGTGGATCTGAGAAACTTTATTCTTGGCACATCAATTTGTTTTTGCCTTAAAGCACCCATTTATAATAACTTTGAATGTAAAATCAGTTTCAATTTTGAAACTAAAGGGCTTCTTTGAAACTTGTTGGTACTGTAATAATAATCATAGTATTTTCAAGTAGTAGTAATTATTAAGCTTTCAAAGGCAAAGTCTGGTGTAGTGAAGCCCCTCTGATGATATTCTTTATGTAGCTGAGACTGGCCTGGAACTTGTGACCATCTTGCTTCTACCTCCTCAGTGCTGGGATGACAGGCATACATCACCATGCCCAGCCTTTTTTTAAAAGGGGGAGGGGGTAGTAAATAGTGTGTGTGTTGGGGGTTGGAGGACAGTTTGTGGGAGCTGGTTCTCCTTTTCTACCCTGTGAGCTCCAGGGATCAGCCTCACGTCATCAGACTTAGTGGTAAGCACCTTTACTTGCTGAGTCATCTAAGAGAACCCTGAAAATCTTTGAGACTTTTATCACTTGGGAAGATGGAGAATAGCTCTGTTTGCAGGTGGCTGCCAAGGTAGCTTAGGGCTCGGTGTTAATTATCCATAAAGATGGCATTAAGAACAGCACCCCACCTTCTGTGGGCTGCAGGTGCCTCAGACGAGACAGTCCCAGTTGTTGCCCGTCCAGGTCTGTGGTCCCACCGATCCTTTGCCACTGAGTGGACAGTGAAGAGACTCACGCCTGCGACTCGAGTGAGAATGGCATCCGCTCCTCACTCTGCCCGCCTCTCTGGTTCTGCATTTCTTCTCAGTCTCATGTGTCCTCTCTCCTGACGAAGCTCTGGATTCCATTACCCTCATCTTCAACTTCTCTCCCTTCTTGGTTTCTGTCTTTCAACACGCCAGCATTCCTTTACTTGGGGCTAGGGGCCAGTGTGGTAGACATTCCTCTGGGTGGCCTTTGTGGTATCTTCCTGTCCCCTGATGTGGCTTGGTAAGTTACCTGCCTTATCTTAAACAGTGTCGCTTGGTGTCTGCTGGGGCTCTCTGCTTGGGTTTTTTGGGTGATAGTACCTGTGCTGTTGCTTTTCTCCTAGGAGGCGCTAGTGTGACTGTTCCTGTCAGCACAGCTGCACTCAGCATGTGGAGAGACTCGGACTCACAGAGGAAATACCTGTTAGCATTGCATACATTTATGCCTGCCTTATCTGTTTGTTTGATTTGTTCTGCTTTGTTTTGAGACAGGGTCTCTCTACATAGCCCTGGCTGTCTTTAGAACTCACAATGTAGACCAGGTTAACCTCAAACTCAAAGAGATATATGCCTATCCCTGCCTTCCTTGTGCTGGGATTAAAAGCGTGCGCACGCCACCAGGCCTGGCCGTCTATTTGATGTGAACACTTCCCTGTCTCTCTTTAATGTAGATCATGACTATCCCAGAGCATTGTCCTCTGAGAGACTTGTGAGGCCTTCATGATGTGTCAGCAGCCCACGCTTCCTTGCCCTTGAGATTGTGCTCTGGGCACTGTCCCTAAAACCCCTGTGAGCTCGCCTTAATTTTTCTTAAAAATATATTTAATGTGTATGAGTGTTTGCCTGCATGTATGTATGTACACAGCGTGAATGTGCCATGCCTACAGAGGCCAAATAAGAGTGCCAACTGCTTTGGGAGTCCAGTGACATCTGAGTGAGTGTAAGCTGCCATGTGGATGCGGGGACTGAACTCTGCTCAGCTGTTAATTCTTTGTGCCATGCTTTCTCCTCTCCATAACTGACCTCTCTTGTTTTCTGCTTGCCATGCCCTGCTTAGCTGTCTCTCTGTTTGAGCTTCGACATTGCTTTCCTGACTGTGGCAAAAAATCGAACTTTGCCATTTTGAAAGATACATCCTTCTGTGCTGTTAGATCTCACTGTTAAATAGGGCAGAGGAAGTAACCCAGTCAGCAAGGCGATTATATAAGCCTGAGGGCCTGAATGTGGATCCAGCCCTCAGGTGGAAAGCCAGGCATGGCAGGCAGCATGTATCTGCCATCACTAGCACTGTGGGGGTGGAGTCAGGAGAATCCCTGGGGTTCACTGGCCAGCTAATCTAGCCAAGTCAGTTGGGCACAAAGTTCAGTAAGAGACCATGTCTCCAAAATAAATAAGTAAATAAAAGGCCATGAGTGACAGAGCAAGACACCTGACCCTGACCTCTGCCCTCCACCCGGCACGCACGTTCAAGAACATGGTTGCCCCACACAAAGATCTTGCTATTAAATAATTTTAAGAAAATTCAACTTCTCCATTAATTCCCATAATTTTTTTTTTTTAGCTTTACAAGACAGGGTTTCTCTGTATGTCCTGGAACTCACTCTGTAGACCAGGCTGGCCTCAAACTCAGAAATCCACCTGCCTCTGCCTCCCAAGTGCTGGGATTAAAGGCATGCGCCACCACTGCCCGGCAATTCCAATAATTTTTATACTAAGAAATTCCGTTTCTCAGAAACATAACTATTGTGGTGGTCTGACCTTAAAATCCACCCAAGTAAATGGTTAGGTTCAGGGAATCGGTGATGATGGGACCTCCTGCACCTGATGCTCTTCTTGGTTTGTGTCAAACACTCTAGAGAGACACCTGCTGGCCAGAATGCTGTGCTGCATTGCTTTTCTCTTCTGGAATTTACCCTACAGGACCATAGTAAGCTTCCCTACCTTCTGCCTGTGTTTTATACCAGAGTATACTGAAGTCTCCTGCCCAAGCTCCTCAAACGTACTTGCCATTTATAGCACACCTCTGAAGAACTGGGAAGTACTCATCCCTTAGAATTTGGTTCAGGGGGGGAGAGTTGTAATAGAGAAAAGGATTTCTTGATAAAACCCTGATCCTGTCCTTTGTGCAAGCTCAGTGGGACTACAAAGTGATCATGCAGTAATGATCTCTCAGACCTGGGTCATTTAAAAGGTTTTGAAAGGGGCAGATCACTTCTCCGAAACATTTAGAACTTGCTTTTAGATATGTTTTAGATGGCTTAGTTTGGTTACATGAGAGGTGCATGTGTTTCTCCTTTTACAAACTTTGCAGTAGAAAAATAAATCCAGAGATAGGAGAGTTGATTCAATGATTAAAGCACGTGTAGCATGTGTTGCTCTCGGAGAGGACTCAGATTTGCTTCTAGACACCCACATGGATGCTCACTGATATTCCTAACTCAAGTTCCAGGGGGCCTGATGCCCCCTCTGACTTCCAAAAACATGCAGTTAGAATAATGCATAGAAAAACATTTTAGAAATCAAAACAAATAGAAATCTGGAGTGTTGACAGTTAGCTCAAAGCCCCAGTCGGAGCACCCTGGCAGCTTCTCTGCAGTGCTTGTCTGGGTACATCTTCCCTGAATGCAGGGGCAGGCCCACCCCCAACCCACAAAAACGACAGCTCTGCAGGCCCACCCCACCCCCACAAAAACGACAGTTATGTATTTCTAAGGTTATACAATGTCCAAAACAGATTTTAAGGACTATCATCTACAAAACGGTTCTTTTAAACAAAAATAAACCAGTAGTAGTCTACCTGCCTTTTAGAAATATTCTAAAGGTAATTAGTAAGAGTCTGGGACTAAATATTTCTCTTGGTGCTTGGAAATAGTTCTGGGATTTCCACCTGTTTGCTAACCTGTCCTTGTTTAGTTTTCTGATCACAAGTAAAGGGAAGTTGGTAGGAAAATACCAGGGCGTGTGTGTGTGTGTGTGTGTGTGTGTGTGTGTGTGTGTGTTAGAGCCTATGGCCCACAGCTCTGAGTAGCCAAGGTCAGGAGCTCAGTGTAGACCTGCGTGCTGGGCGTTCTCTGTGGTGTCTCTGGGCCACCATTTCAGCTCGGTGTCAACAGATTGGAAAGCTCAGGAGAGCATAAGGCTGAAATACACATTCCTTTCCCCTGCTGAGACTCATGTTGCAGCTAGATCAGGCTCATTGAGTTCAAATAATATTTAAGCAATATTTGAATTTTTTAAAGAAGCTTCTCATTTTACATGGGGTATGAGCTCTGGTGCCCAAAGAAGAAAATGATTAGAGGGTGTAACGGAACACTACAATGACTCATGCCCTCTGCAGCTTGGAGCAGCAGTTTAATAATTTGGTGTTACAAGTTTTAAAGTGAATACTTGGTATTTGTACTATGTGTTTCATCATCAGATAGAGTAATGTGATTGAAGGTACCTTTTCTGTGTGCAGTGCTTGTAGGCAGCACAGTGTGTCTGCATCAGGGATAAGGAAGATAGGAGATGAACATGCAAGTACTGGGTCATAGGGTGGTGGTTTGAGAGCACGCGCGAGCGCATGTGTGTGTGAACACACAGCGTTCAATAGCAGCTGCATTTTATATCAACAGATACTGAAGAAGGGCTGTAGTTTCTCATCTGTTTGCTGACATGTTTTTTAAATAGTTACCATTTCTAGAAGGTGGGAATCAGTAGTCTCCTATGGTGTGATGTAGTTTGAGACATGGACTTCCTTTGTAAACCAGGCTGGCCTGGATCTCACGGCTCAGCTTACTCTGCCTCCTGTGCTGGCATTAAGGGTGTGCTCCCCTCACCCAGCTCCCTCTGTGCTCTTGGTTTTCATTTTCTTGAAAACCAGTGATGGTGAAAATCTATTCATGTGCATCACGGTCATATTTGTATGTCATCTTTGGAGAAATGCCCGTGTTAGAAATCATATTGTCTTGCCGCATAGCTGCAGGCCCCTTTCTGTGTTCTGTGTGACCATCAGATGTGTGACTGGCAGCTGTCTCACCCAGTCCCGTGTCTCCTCCGCAGACCAACTTCCTGTGCCATGCCTAGATCCCACTTGTCCGGTTTTGCTTTTTTTTTTTTTTTTTTTTT
>JADRCD010198544.1:0-10872 GCA_019843815.1 Montemys delectorum | reverse complement strand
GGAGGCAACAGGGGTTTGTTCTTGTTGTTTTTTGGGGTTTTTTTTTTGTTGTTGTTGGGGGTTTTTTTGGTCTGTTTTTTTTTTTTGGAGGGGAAACTGGGAAAGGAGAAATCATATGACATGTAAATAAAGAAAATATCTAATAAAAAATGTTTTTAAAAAACTAGATAACTAACTAACTAACTAACTAGCTAACATTAAGCAATGAAATCAGGCCAGAACATGGGACAACTGTATAACCTGGTGCATCCAGTAAACTTGAGGAAAAGCAATTTTTGATAGAAGCTACATTTTCTATTTCCCTAAAAAATTCAACATTTCTACCAAAGGTCTCCAACCCCAGTTACCAATGCATGCTCTTGAGGAGTGCTGTGTAAAGACGAATCAAACTGCAGGTTCATTTATCCCAGGAAAATGCTGACACAGACTCTGCAAGGCAGAGGATGTGCCAGGCTGTCCCTGGCTCCCTGGCTGTGTCAATTTTACACCATCCAAGCAGCTGTAACCCTCTGTGTCCTGGCTTGTAAGAGTCCCTAGCCTGGGGACTACTTCTAGCCACCAGGCAAGGAAGATGGCTCATTTAGGGGAAGACCTCTTAGCTTAGTGCATGTTCAAGACACTTAGAAATGACCATTCAGTAAAGAGAGTATTCACAATCCTTGTGTATTATAGGATATGCATCAATGGCCTGGTTCTCCTCTCAGAGGCATTAGCTTCCCCTACTCAGAACCCTTAAAAAACTGTCTTTGTTCAAGTTGATCCCAAGGATTCAGCAGCTCCATGATACCAGCCACCCCCACTTGAAACCTCTGTACAGACTCAACCTGCATGCCTCTCTCAGGTAGGGTCAGAAGCTATCTCAGGGCATGGAGCTACCGAAGAATAGCTGACAAGTGACCCTGAGATGCCTTGTAGTAGAAGAGGCTGTACCAAGAAAGAGGAAGGTTTCCAAGGTGAAGAAGTTTCACCCCTGGTCTCCAGGAGCCCACAGCTGACACAGCTGACTAAGATCTCCCCCAGCAGACTGTCCATTAGCATTTATCAGCCACGAACTCTGCTCTTCTGTTCCAGAGGCCTTCCAAACATATAGAGCAAACACAAACAATACAATTACCTTTTAGTCATAAAGAGCAAGTTGTGCACTGCGTGTGCAATAGGCTTACAAGGGATGACTAACGGGAGATAAAATAATATCCTTTGGTCTAATTGCTGATGCACAGCAAAGAAGCAAGGCATGCTGACACCTCAGGGCCTGTGTAGCATACATTCCTGTGTGCTTTAGACAGGGAAAGCCAATGGGACCTGTTAGCTTTGAACGAATGCCCCCATTCCACAGTGAACACTTCTACAATGTCAAGGAGAGTGTTCTGGCAAGAGTATCAGACAGCTCCCAGCCACTGCTTAGAGGCAAGGGCCCAAGGACATAAGGAAGGAGCCTGATTGCTCCTAGAGGGTAGCTGGACACAGGGCATCGCCATGTCTCGTAACCACAGAGAATAAACTAGATGCCACATGGTCTGTATTTTATGTGCTAGCAGGCCAGGTTTCTGGGGTACCACAACACAGAGCACAGGATATCTCTGGACCCCTAACATCTCAGTCTGACAAGAAGAGAGATGTCCCCCCCAAATATCTGGGTCCTTTCACACCTTCCCAACAAGGCCTGTCCTCTGCTCCCACTGAACACATCTGCTTCAGTAGCAATGAAGGACTTGTTTGTGTGAGACCCAGCCTGCAATGACTCTTTCAGAACAGCCTGTCGTACAGCCTGTTTTGTTTCTGTCCTTTCAGTCTGTCCTTCTCACAGGCCTAGCATACGCTGGGTGTCCACAATGTCAGTCCATTTCTTGTGTCTCTGTGACACCACCTTCTTGAGAGCAGTCTGGGCTGGTTTTGTGTACTAGCCGAGGCCAGCTAAGTCTGCTATGTGCTCAATAAACTCTCAATAAGTATCAAGTGTCCTGTTCACCCCAGCAAGTGGCATGTTTGCATGTCACAGCTAGTGTACAAGGTTAGTTCTGTGTGATTTTCACAGCTCTATACCTGACACACTACCTAGTGTACAGTAATTGCTCCATGAAAGTCTCCCAGCAGAAAGCAAGCAGCACAGAGGAGGCCACAGGAGGCCACAGGAGCAGGAAGCATCCTTTAAAGAAGGCAGAAAACTTAACTCTGGAGGCTGGGCTATAAATTACCAGGTATGCTTCCCCTGAGTACACAGTAAGCAGAATGCATGACTGCCCCCCCCCGCCCCCACACTCGGTGTTCCTGTGTACACTCATGATTTGTTTTAACTAGCTGACAATCCTCGAGGTTTTAGAAACCACTCTCAGCAGCTTGCTCAGGACCCCACATGGTCCTACCATTTCCCATCTTCCTCTGCTTTAGACCTTGCCTGTCTTTCAAGGAGCATGGGAACAGAATCAAAGCAAAACACAGCAGAGCTAGGAAGCCAACTGCAAGGGGTGTGGAACTGCTGTAAATCAATGAGCCCCTAAGCTATTCGTTCCTCCAAAGTGACCTTCACAGAACTATATGACGCAAATTGGTGTCATTTTCAATTCCACTGCCCTCCTACTGTAGTGGGCACCAGGCTAAGGTACCAGCAGAGAAAAGGGAGATGGAATCCCTATCAAAAGTGGTCCCAAAGGTCAGACACCTAAGTGAAGATGGAAAAGATGGATCCCTTCCAATAAAGGCTCACAAGGAGCATGGATGCTCATAACCCTGATAATCCCATATACCCTCTGCAGAAGGCACATGGATAGTGCACAGGAACACATGTCACAGAGGAGTGAGGATTTAGTGAAGGAGGTAGGTGGGTCTGGGTAGGGAACTCCTGAGAGAAAGAACACACCCTCCAACCCACAGTCACTCTCATGCTGTGTCACTCTCACTGTGGCTCCTTCCTGCTTCTCTTCTGCTATGGAATGCTAACTAGAAACTGTGGAGGGAATGAGGTGAACAGTGTACATTGCTGGCTTTGCCCGTGGATGCTCTGTTTAAATGTGATGCTGAGACACCTGCTGCCTTTGCCACACAACCACCTGCTGATTTCACCACAGTGGGGCTGCTGAGTCCTAACAGACCCTAAATCATGCACAGGGCACAGATAACACTGAAACCCAGCAGGGCAAGGCCAGGGGGACAACAGGACTCAGCAGATCTTTGCTGAATAGCATAGATACCCAGTGACCTACACTTAGAGCAGACACCCCCAAACCAACCTCATCAGCTCGGTTTCCCATTCTCTTTTTCAGAACCGCCAACACAGAGGCATGCTCTAAGTGATCCAAGGCAGGGAATAACCATGGCTTACAGATGAGCTCCCAAACACCACTGGGGGCCTGTGTTAGATGCAGGACATCTGCCCCACCAGCCCAGTAAAATGCATGCAGCTTTACCCCCACTTCACAGGTATCAGTTGTTTTCAGGAACAGTGTGCACACATAATGGGAAGAAGACTCTAGCTAGAGCTCTGGAGCGCTGGGCTCACTGCTCCTTCTGTGAGTTCTTAAGCAGAGACAATATCAGCAGTAGCACTGCACTGGGACAAACTATGAGCCAGCAAGGAGGACTTTAGTGCTTATGTACATGTGTGGTGTGTATAAATACACCTGTGTACCTCTGGACACATGTGTAGATCACATGTCTAATATAGCTGCTAGTGAACTGGAGGACTAGTGAAGCACCCCCAGGCTGGCCTGAGGTCTACTCAAGTGCTCAGAACTATGGCTCAGGAAGGCACAGAGGTATCTAGTAGGACATCTCCCACATAGAATAACCTGTGTGTGCCTTTCCCCCATAAGCCCAGTTCCCAGACTTGTCTGTGGGTATAACTGACTTGAAGTCATGGTATTCTCCATACCTTTATACCCTAGCACAGGACCTGGCTCCTGGTGGGAACCTGACTCACAAGCAAGCAAGTCAACGCAACTCTCCTCAAGAGGTGTTTACACCTACTGAGGCGTAAACATGGGCCTGTGGTGCCAGTGGGATCTGCCCTTCATCTCACTGAGCCTAGGTGTCTTCAGGAGCTAGCAGGGATGATGTGACAAGGATGCTGTAGGAGGCTGCATGGAGCTGAATTTTGATAACACTGACAAGCTGTAAAATGTGGACATGCTGAGTACCCAGGAATCAGCGAGAGCGACCAGTGCAGAAAGTTGTGGGGCAGGCCTTCTCCAATGCTGGCACTGAGCATCAAGCCTTGGAGGCCAAAATAAGCTCATCTCGCACACGGCTGGCTTCACTGCATCTACCTTGGGTGAGTTCCAGTGGCTAATAGGTCTTCTGAGTTAATGTGACTTCTCAGAGACTTTCGGAACTAACGCAAATTAAATGACTCCATTACACCGACCTCATTTTGCTTTGGTTCCTTCACCAACAGTTTGAACAGGCAAGCACTTTGCACTGTGGCACTGCCTTGTTATCCAACTTCCTGGCCAGTTTGCAACTGTGAAGTATTTCTTTCATTGTGTGAAAAGATGTTGTATAACCCACAAGCCAAGGAAACACACAGACATTTTTTTCTGGGCCATAAACAGTTGGCTGACAAACGGCAGCATGTCTTCCATGAGACGATGTCCTCTGAGAACCAGGAAGAGGCTGGCTCCTGCCCTGTGAACACATGCAAGCCCTTGACTATTACTAGCATGTGTAGGTTCAGGCTCGTCCCACCCTAAGATCCCATGAACATCACCCCCCTTCTTTCTCAAGTACATTATAGGATCTAAGACCCATTCCTGCTCTGAAGAGCACTCTGCAAGGTGGAAAAAAAATGCCTAACTCCACATGACACCCCAATCTGGGCAGCTCTGAGGTGGGCTGAGCCCACAACTCCACACCAAGAGCTATTCTGCACAGCACAATGCTTTCCCATGCATGGCTCTGCCCAAACTTGACACCTGAGAACATGTAGATCCCATTCTCAGAGGTTGACCCTGGACTGAAGGGTACATGGGCTACTTGCTGCAAACCAGCAAATGAATCAGTAGAAACAAAAGTACCCCTTCCTCCAAGTCATACAAGCCCCAGACACAGCAGCTAAACAAGGTAGTCATCGGGATGCTGGCCTTGTAACTTACTCAGGATACAACCTGTGTAAGCACACACCATAGATTGGGCTATGACTCAGTATAACTCAAGTCCCTAGTGTCACACAGAAGAAAGCCATGTGAAGACAGAACATAAACAGACATAGCTGCTATGCTGCCATCGTCCAGCAGTCATATAAGACCTATGAAAAGATTGCTGGATCCGACTGAGCTCCTGGAGGCTGCTACTACCTTAGGAAGGAACAGAAAAGAGAAATTCCTGAGGAACAAGCTTGATATCACTGAGGAGCCACAACTGGCAAAGCTTCCAGCTGTAGGATTGGCCTGCTCAATGAAAACCTCAAAAGGAGACAAACAGGAAACTTTCGGGTTAAAGTTGATTTGAGATATGTCCGTTTCTTGAGTTTTGATTTAAGAGATGTCATGAAACACCACGTGGAGACAACTGGAAATTTCAAGTGACGATGTATTAAATGATAATGAGGAAATGTTCATTTGAAAGCATGACACTGTACCCATTCCTGTTATAGTTAAATATAAAAATGTTCACGGATAAAATAGGATACAAGGAAGCCAGTGGAACAGAACCAAAAAGATGCTGAGCATGCCACTCGCAGAAGCAGGTGACAAGTACACAGGGGTTCTAGACACAATTGGCATCTTATGTACATTTCTGAAGATGGTTTTGTTGTGGCTTTTATTTTACTCTTGAGATGGAGCCTTATGTATCTCAGACTGGCCTCAAACTTAACATGTAGCTAAAAATAGCCATTAACTTCTAATCTGCCAAGCTCTACCTCCCGAGTGTTGGGATTCCAGTTGTCTAGCACCACTCCTGTTTCATGGTGTACTGGGGATTGAACCCAGAGTACTGTGCTTGTTATGATGCATTCTGCTAACTGAGCTACATCTCCACCTCCATGACAGAACTTTTAAGGGTTAGAATATATAATGATGGCTCATGTGTCAATACAGTGTGGTGAATAGCAACGCTCTTTTAGTGCATGCAACCCTAACCCTATCCCTAACCCTAACACCATTGGATGCTTGAGGAGCTGAGTGTCAAAAAGGCAAGATAGCCCAGGTGAACCTGAAGCCACTCACATTCCTGATTAATTAAGGGAGGTTTTTTTTTTTCCTTTAACAAGATATGGCAAGGATCTTTCCTAATCAATAGGCACTGGCATCTGATGTCTCTGAGGTTAGGGTACATTTCATTTGAGATATCCAAGTCTGGGCTCAGTAGCAATCATTCAGATTCCAATCTCTGGGAAGGCAAGGATGATCCCTGGATTCCAGATCTGCTAGAGTACTGTGGCTCTTAGAATAATAGGTTTGGACAGTCCAGGAATGAGCCCAGAATATAAACAGCAAAGATGAAACCATAGCAAGGCCACATCTGTCCTCTCTTCTAAGTTACCTGCAGAAAAAAATACCATGTTTCCCTTGAAGAGCCCCTGTCAAGTTGGCTTTGGCTTACACATCAGGCAAGGAATGAGGATTAGGGTCTGGGAGCCAGAGAGGAGGGAAAACCCTTGAGAAAGACCAAAATTCAGCAAAACTGAGCTAGATCCCATGTGCCTGCCACATCTGGCCCAGTCATCTGTCAGGGCCAGCCAGAGAATGGACAGCTGGGAACTAGAAGGAGGGGCTGGAATATTGGCTTCCAGGGGATACTAAGTCTGTGTGCAATTCCTGTAGGTGTGGCAATCCTGTGTGCCTCATCCCTAGGCAGGATCCTTCCTATGTTCTTCTGTCTTCCCAGGCCATTGCTTGAATCTTAACTCTGAACCATTCCTACCAAATCTGGACACTCCAGCATGAGCTGCTAACTAGTTCTAGGCTTTAAACCCCTTTGTTGATCAACCTCTGTGGTTTCTCATTCCCAGCAAGTGAGGAAAGAATTTTTAGTCCCAATATAAGGGAGCAAGAAGAAGCCTGGAAGATGTGGACCCAGTAACATCTACTGAGTTAAGCAAAAGCTTGATCCTATGGTCTCCACAAAAGGGAGATGGGTCTTCCAATGGACCCTTTACCAACTACAGTGGGCTCAGTCTGCCTGCTGCTCTGGCAGCCTAGAAAAGTTCTGAAAACTAACCTTGTTAGCTCCCACTTTCTGAGCCCCTGCCATACATCACATAGGGTGCATATGCTGCTGGGTGTATGATAAGGATTAGTTTCATTATCTAAAACAATCAAGGAGTGGCACAGATCATCACAAATATTTTATGAAATTCTCCTTGGGACCTCAACATGGCAGGGAGACTTTCTACCCCAAGTGATAAAGCTACTTATGATAGGACCAGGTTGAGAACACATGGCATGTGCCAGGCCCAGGCAACACTCACTTGTCATGGTGGTGAGGGGCTGAGAAGATATGAGAATCATCCATATGTGAGCCTCTTTCCAACCTCACATTTGTGAAATGGAGACTTCACGCATGGCCCCATGGGAGAAGCCAACAAAAAGCACAGAGAGGAAAAAGCCCAGAAGGAAAGTATCTGAGCCAGGACTTCCGGGTTGCAAAGGTCTACAGTGTATAGAACTTCAGTCATGCTGTCTCCTTTTTGTCCTCTTAGAAAGAAGGAAACAATTTGTCCTGTCACCAGAGTCAGCAAATAGCGGTGACTTCCTTGCAAGACCCTGGCCTCCCAATTTCACTGTGTCCAGGCTGAACTCTTGACATTTCCACCCTTGATCTTAGGGGCTCCTACTCTCTCCAAAACTCTCAGCTGCCCGTTACCAGGAGAGCAGCCTGGGATGGCAAGGGAATGCTGTGCAGGGGCTCAGAAAATAGTCCTTTGCAAAGCCTCACTATGGAAAAGCGCCTCTGGCTCTGTATCAGCTCAAAGGCTGAGGTCGTACCTGCTTCCCTTCTTATTTCTAGAGACTTCCTCTCTGGAGAACTGTCCCATTCTCCATTCAAATTGAAAAATTAAGAATGTAGAAAACAAAATAAAAACTCACTACCTGTAACTCCAAAACATTGCAGAAGGGAATTCAGAGTCAAAGGATTGAAAAAGGGCCCTGTACAGTTAAGTATTGCTTTGATGACCCCTGGGGTTCTCTGGAATGTTCAAAGGACCAGGAGTGAAGGAGGAGGCAGATATAGGAGTTCTGAGTTGTTCGAGGCTGGGGTAAACAGCTCTCTGCAACTCCAGCATAACCCCAAAGGACAGGACTGCCAAGAGGCTACAGCATAGATGGCTGCAGGGAGAAGTTTCTGGGTACCCAAGCTGTAACAGCCTGTGGGATTCTACATAGCCTAATGATCTGTGACAGAATGCTAGGAAGACTGAGGACAGAGGGAGAGTGGGACAAAGCCCCAGATCCTGAAGCACATGATGAAATAACATCTGTTATCATACATTATAAGGATATTTATGCATTAAAGCAGGTTACTTAATTTTAATGGTCTGATAATTTAGGGAAAAAAACTCTCCATAATAATTATCAGATCTTAATTTTACAGCATATTTGCTGCTGGCAATGTTATATTTTTTAAGAAAGATGATGCTAATTCCTCATAGGGAGCAACTTGTGTCTTTCTGGGTATCTCTTAAAGCTGAGTAGTGAAGGGTGCTGTGGGGTGCAGCCTGATCTACTGTGTGCAGCTCATGCTGCTGGTCAGCAGTTCAGGCATAGATCCAGTCAATGCCTGACACCTAGGCAAAATGTGACTCATACACACAGGGAAAAGCCCCCTGATGGACCGTAACATAGACCATAGAACCTTGGCGCATAGAGGCTGACCTGTGAGCAACAAGATAGGGTATTTGGCTGAGAAAAGCAGTTATCAGGGTTTAGACATGAAATTGAGAATTAAGTGTAGAGGCTGGGATGATGCCGTGTTGGGATAAACACAGACATTAACGCAGCCTGCAGTTCTGGGGAGAGCGCTGGCATATGTGGTGACTGACTGTGGAGCCTGGGAATGTGATGCCTGCAGACCCAGCAGCACAAATCACCTTGGACAAAAGAAAAATTACACAGCAGCCTTTCATTGCAGAAAGGATACAGCAGGCAGCCAGCAAGACACCCAGGCTCAGAGACGAGCACCCATGTCCAAAGAAGAGGTTAGGGAGGTGAGACAGTACTCGGTACAGCCATTCGACATGATGCTCTCCCTTCACTTTGAGACTAGGAAGCTCTCTAAGCAGCAGAGACAGAGTGGCATTCCTAAGTTTTAAATACTCGGACCCTCAGTTTATGAACAAGTGTTACATATACACGCACGCATGCACACACTGGAAAGTGTGGCACACCTCCATACCATATTGGTTCTCTGGACTGGGCTGTCCCTTCAATCCCTGCCCTCTGCCCCTCAATGATAAAACTTGACCCTGTGACATGTTCTGTTTCAAACTAGATGTTCACAGCCTCCGAAACTCATATATTGATCTCTTTACCTGGCCCCCAAGTGGGAACTTTGGAAGGTGAGGAGGTCTTGAGAGTAGAGATCTCATGAGTGAGATTATTGGATATTTTTAAAAAGGTTCAAGAAAGACCCCCCCCTCACCTCCTCTGTATGGGGCGAAAAGGAAAGCTGTCTACAGACTTGGATGTGACCTTCAGCAGCCAAGCAATTAGCTGCTGCTCTGAAGCTAGACTTCCAGGTCCAAAACCAAGAGACTCAAGCTGAGTCTGTGGTGGTGCCCTGAGAGACCCTCAAAGTAGCCATATTTGTTGAATAACTGTTGTGTGAATGATTAGAATAAGGGATGAGTAAGCAGTAAGAAAGTTAAGTGAAAAGCCTCTCGAAGAAGCTTGAAGCATAAAACCAAACTGCAATTCTCTACGACTTGGGTCATTGATATCACACAGCCTGTGTTGCCAAGAATGATCCAAATCTTCACCACAGGACACACTGAGCAATTTATAATTTCTTAAAATTGTTTTATATTGGTGTCATAAGAAGACCAGGATAACTCTCGGATCATGGGCTACATGAAAACATGTACAGCAAGAGACAAGACAGATGGCAGATGGGGTGGGGATCCACCCCCAACACACACACACAAACACACACACATACACACACACACACATATATTAACATATTATCCATGCTTTTAGAAAGAGTTTTCCCTCCTCCCTGAATGCTGGAGAAACAGCATTTGCTCAGCCTCTGGCACAGACCAGAAGTCTGCAGAGGCCCCAGCACATTCCCACATTCAGGTGCTAAGTCCCATTCAGAGGAAGACATGGTGATCCTAGGAGCATTTCAGGCTCCTCTCCCAAGACAGTCAGAAATGGCCCTATGTCTCGAGTCTCCCCAGCTTCCTATTTAAAACCCAAACTGCCCTGCCAGGGGGCTTTAGGGTCTAACATATGCATACATGTCATTAACAGTCACATTAAATATGAATGTGCTGAAAGCCACAGCACAGTGAAGAATTAGCATAGAAATGAAGACGATGGCATATTTACACAATGAAATATTAATAGCAGTCAAAATGAAAGAACTGGATTTATATTTAGCTCCAAAGTACAATGCTTATTTTAAGTTTCAAAAGGACACATATGATAGGGAAGAACTTATAGGATTTTTTAAAAAGATCCTCAAAATCACATTTGGTTGTGGATACACACACACAGTAGAAGCAGGGAAATGCAGGCATGAATGGTACTACCATTTTCAAAGAGTCACCTGGGGAGGAAGAGAAGAGAGGAGAGGAGAGGAAAGGAGAGAAGAGAAGGAAGGGGAAGGGAGGAGAAGGAAGGGGAGGAAAGGAGAGGACAGGAGAGGAGAGAGGAAGGAAGGGGAAGGGAGGAGAGGGGAGGAGAAGAGAGGAGAGGAGAGAAGAGGAGAGAG
>JADRCD010198543.1:0-11745 GCA_019843815.1 Montemys delectorum | reverse complement strand
CATAAGAACTGTGCAAGTTCAGGTCCCCAGACTAAAGGAAAAAGCTGGGTATGGTAGAGCATGCCTGTCACCTCAGGCAGGTGCCAGACGCTTATAGGGGCCAGACAGCCCAGATGAACTGATAGCCTTTACGTCCAGTAGGAGACCTTATCTCATGGAATGAAGGTAGAGACCAACAGGGTATGATATTCTAGGTCAACCTTGCATCTCTACAAGCACATGTTTACATGTGACACACATGCACCATCACCACAGCCATGAACATAAGACTCTTTAGAGGGAAGTTTAGAATGTATAGAACACATAAACTAAACAAACAAACAAAAGTAATGAAAGAAATAAAATGGACTTTTGAGGAGTCATTCAGTAACGGTATGATGTCCTATGACAAAAATTCCATTTTAAGAGAATTTAGGGGTTTCCATTTACATTTTCACTAGAATTGAGTAGCTAAGCTTTAAATGTCAACTAGAATGTAAATCTTTGGCTGGGATAGTGCTGAGACCAGAATTTGGGGGATTTTCTTGATTATTAATTGATTCAGGGGGTCTAGCCCACTGTGGGTGGCTCTACCACTGGGCATGTGCTTCTAGATTTCATAAAAGATAGATAAGTAATTGTCTGTGAATGAGACAGCCAGTATGATAATTCCATGGTTTCTGCTTTAGGTTCCTGCCTAGAGTTCCTGCCCTGACTTCTCCTAATAATGGACTTACGTGTACACTGCAAGAAATCCTTTTTTCCACCAGGCTACTTCTGGTTAGAATGTCTTATGACAGCAACAGAAAGAAAACCAAACCATTCATTTTACTGTCCAATTGTACTTAAGGAACTATTTAATTATTGAATCCAAACTGAAAATTCAGTCTTGGGATTGTGCTCAACTCAGCAGGAGTCCCTAAGATATGGGCTCTTAGGAAAATAATAATAATAAGCACTTTTCCAAGGCCTTCCCTTCTGCTACTATGTTATGTATAATATTCAGGGCTTTAAACAATAATTTTTTAAAAGCCATGTATGCTGAAAGAAATGACATAAATCTTCAAGCAACACAAAGGATGTAGAAGTACTTTGGTAATGATTTTGGAGACCAAATTATCCCCAGAGTTCCTGCAGTGTATAGATAAGAGCATTTTCAGAAGTTTAACGCAAAGTTCAAGATGACTAAAAACGTGAAAGCAAGGCAGATAGGTCCTTTCTCGGTGAAGGGTGGAACAAGATTACACAGATCTTCCTAAATTAGCCTTTCTCCCCCTAAAACAGGTTACGGGAGAGTTGAAAGGACTGGCGACAATGCATTTCTAGATAAAATTCAAGACCTCTGAGGTTACAGAAAGAAAAAAAAAAGATTCCATAAAGCTAAACTCAAAATGTGTATTATTTCTCCTAGGATACAATCTTCGCAAACCATACTTGATGGCGAAAACCCAATTATAACAGTAAAGGTTGCTCTCAGTTATTCGTTTCTTTGAGCAAAAGCAAACTGCAAAATAAGGCTAGCAGGAAGGAATTCCCTTCATAAATACTTGGACTCCCATTTGGTACTAATTTTTGTTAGTGGAAGAGTGAAAATGGATAAAAGCTTCCAACGTATTATAGGTAGCTTCAATATAGACTTTTGCTTTTTAAGATTTTTTTTTTCTGAAGAAATGAGCAGAGAAGGAAAATAACATTTGTAATGACAATAAGATATTCTCCAGAGTCAAAGGTCAAAAGCTAAACTCTACTGAGTTTTATAAATTTTAATAAATATCACACACACCCAAAACTTTCCCAGGGTCAGTTTTCTTTTTGGTAACAATAGGAATAATTACAGTTGTTCTCTTTTAAAAATGAATTATGATTAAATTAAGGAATGGACATAAGCCCCGGCCAAATAGTAGTTATTAGTTACGGTTGTCAGCTCAGCCTGGGTTACATGCATTCTTAATGGGCTCGAGTCTCTGGTTACCCAAACCAGGTTTATCTGTATTGCTTTGGAGTTTGCTCATTTACAAGCTGGTAAATTACAGAGACACCAGGAACGCAATTACCTCAACACTTTCCTGGTGTCCTCACGACAGAGCAGTGGGGAGATGACAGAAAAAATGGTTTTGCATTTTCTGGAATCCACTAGTGGAGAAAATGACATTGCGGTAAGCCTTGGAGTTTAAACGATGCTGATAAATTCTGTTGTCTCCAACTCTTGCCTTTTCTTTCTAATGAACCTGGTTTGTCTAATCAGCAGAATGTGTCCAGTTCTAACACCCTTCCTTTGTGCTGAAAAAAGGCTGAAGCCGTAGATGAGAACAAGGGACCGTTTATCCCTCCAAGATCCCCCAGAGGAAGAAACCCTTTCGTGTGTATGCCAGTCTTGGTGTTTTGGGTTTTTTTGTTTGTCTGTTTGCTTATTTTTGTTTTTGTCTTGTGCATGATCTCTGATTTATTAAGCAGTGAATGCCTATCAGTGCTGAAGTCCCAATGCCAAACTGCTAGCCCCTCTGCCTCCCCTCACTGATGTAGCTAATGGCCACTCTGATAGAAAATAGAGCCTCCCTTGCGGCCTGTCGCCATCCCAACCCTATGGTGTTCTTGATCTCACTGCCACGCTGGGAAATAGCATCAAGAAAGCAGCACAAAGCTGGCTTCTAGGGTCCCCTCTGCCTGTAGCCAGCTGTGTGTTCTCCACAAGGTCTCTTCACCTCCGTTGGCCTCAATTTTTCATCTGCAGCACGGAGATAATGATGACACTTGCTGATCGTCTGTGAAAACTAAAGGAGACAATTATCTGAACACCTGCAGCGCGCACACCGGACTCCGCGAGTGTTTGTTCACCAGAAAGCTGTGATTCCCAAAACCACAGCAATGGAACAAGAAAGACAGTGCTTTTTATATCAACCTGTCCTGGATGTGGCCACACACCCTGGGGATCGGAGAACTCCTCCTCTCCCAGGTGAGTGAAGGCAAGAGCTCTCAGATCACTTTAGGCTTCTTCAAAATCGGTTTGGGGTTATTTCCACAAGAATTCAAATGGGGCTTCTGGATAAGCACGGGAGAACCAAGAACTGTGAGCGAAATGACCAATCCGGGCCACAAAACAAGGCAGTGTGATACAGGAGTGTTTCCTCAGCAACCGAGTGGCTTTGGAGGTGTACAGATCAGAAGAAATACAGAGCCATGGCTCCAGCTGTATATGTAGCAGATGATGGCCTTGTCAGTCATCAGTGGGAGGAGAGGCTCGGGGTCCTGTGAAGGTTCTATGCCCCAGTGTAGGGGAATGCTAGGGCCAGGAAGTAGGAGTGGGTAGGTGGGTGAACAGGAGGAGGGGGAGGGAATAGGGGATTTTCAGAGGGGAAACGAGAAAAGGAGATAACATTTGAAATGTAAATAAAGAAAATATCTAATAAAAATAAAAGAAATAAAGTGCAAGGCACACTAGCAATTAAAGAGTGTGTAGTACTTGTTGATGTGTTAGAATGGCGGGTTGTGTCAGAACATACCACACTAGGCCCAAACAGTTCCACGTGTAAGAGGTTTAATTGAGAGGGATAGAGGGGGCAGTAGCAGAAAGAGAGGAGGGAGGGAGGGAGGGAGGGAGGGAGACAGAGAGAGAGAGGGGGAGGGGGAGAGGAAAATGTTCCATATATATATATATGGGTTGTGACGTAGTAGCTGCAGGTAAAAGTGGGAGGTAAGCCCAATGGATTCTGGGAATATGGTGGCTGTTGCCCTAGCAGTCGAAGTCACAGGCTTTGGAGGCCCTGATGCTAACACTCGCATTTAAGAAGTTAACAAAAACAGCTACATCTTACTTAATATTTTATTAGTACCACATGCCCAAATGATAATTTCAAGTTAAATTTATTGTAAAAATTGTGGAGACACTTTCTATTACATTTGAGGTCTCTAGTCTTTAAATCCGGTGTGTAAGGTTGATGTGCTGGAGCACACCCAGAATCATAGTATTCCAGAGGTAAAGCAGGAGAATCAGGAATTCAAGGTTACCTCAGCTACAAGAGGAATTCGAGGCTAGCCTAGGCTACATAAAACCTTGATCAGAAAAGCAAACAAATAACAAACAAACAGAGCATTCCTGCACGGATTTTGACTCTTAATGCAACATTTCCTTCATTGTGAGGAAGCCATGTTTCCCATGCTTAACAACCGCTTATAACAAACTGCTACTCTAGAGAAATGAACAAATGCAGAATCCACTTTACAGATGTGTTAAAAAAAAATTATTTTTAAACCTATAAGCCATTTACTGAGCCCAATGTATACATCATTCTCCATAGGTCTGCTTCTAGTTTAAAAAAAAAAAAAAAAAGGATGAAGACAAAGAAGTCCTCCTGCAATGTAACCCTGCTAAACTGCAGAAAGCAAAGCGGCCTAATGTGGCACGTGTTTAATGGGCGCCCTCTGCTGTTCACGTGTGGGATTAAACAGTAAAGAAGTAAGTTCGGCTAACAATAGACCTTAGCTCAAGCACCAGATCATACTTATTTTCATTTCAAGAAGATAGCAACTTAGACACATGTAGTAAATTAGCAGGCATTTGACCAGACACATTGTTGACGAGTCTCAGGCTGCCGGGAGCCATGGCTTTAACTATGGCCTAGTGAAAAATTACTAGCTTACACTAACAGCCCTGAGAGAACATGTGTAGTCTAACAGAATATTTGTGGGTGCGGAGGACATTGTCCCTTAGTTCCAGGAACTGAAGATTGCCACCAGCGCTCCCTTACTACGGGCTCTTCCCCTCTCCCTTGTCACGAGTTCTTTCCCCTCCCTTGCCCCGGCTCTTCCCCCTCCCTTGAAGCTTCCTCCTGCTTGTGTTTATATCGCCATCCCTGAAGTAAAGTTTTTGGAGCTTGATCAGACAACTGTCTTGCTCTCATTCTTCGTGTCTCTTGTCTCCTTCCGTCTCTCTCTCCCCTGCCCTCTGACCCTATTGA
This sequence comes from Montemys delectorum, assembly GCA_019843815.1. Taxonomy (NCBI): domain Eukaryota; kingdom Metazoa; phylum Chordata; class Mammalia; order Rodentia; family Muridae; genus Montemys; species Montemys delectorum. The sequence continues at coordinate 6,811 of JADRCD010198543.1, read as the reverse complement.
ACACTCTGCTAGTCGGGGCATCAGGCCTGCCTTACCTGGTTGAGATATCCTGTTACTTTAAGTTAAGCACAAAACAAAAATTTCGAGGGATTCACAACTCACTCTTCAAAACTGACAAACATTTTTAAGGTCTGTTTGAAAGCTGGAAATGAACAAAGGCAGAAACTCTTAGAATAAAATATGGGATCAGCAAATGACTCAGAGGGTGAAGGTATTCCTGCTGTAAGCATGGCAAGTGGAATCCGAACACTGGAACTGAAAGAAAAGTGGCTGGAGAGAACCAACCACGGAAACCTTGTCCCCTGACCTCCACATGCACACTGGGACATGTATTCCCACTCCCCACACTCACACACACACATACAAGCACTAACAGTTTTTAAAAAGAGAAGAAAAGGTGTTTGTGCCTTTCGTACTTTGCTTTCTTCTGTAGAAGTCAAGACAGCAGGCTACTCTCGATCTAATCTGAAATCCCAAAAGCCACATTTCCAATGATGGCTGAAAACCAAAGGCTTCCCCAGGTGGAATTTCCTGCTGCTGTTTCTGGTGATGGAGAGGAAAGTGTCTCACGACCATTCCCCACAGCTGTATCTGTGATAAGAATGTCTTCATAAGGTTTTTGTGATATTTGAAGAGAAGTTTAATCATGTTCTCTCATGGATATTGATGGTCTTGGGGTATGTGGCTTCAGAAGACAAATGCATGATGATTAATTATAACCTTGTCATCTTGAAGGAAGGAATTCAATCAAGTGATATGGTTTAAGTAGACGTTTATTAACAAATCAAACACTCCAGAAATATTGGAGTGGTCTCTCCCAAAGGCAGGGCCAGAAGGTTCTGTGCAGAGGATTTTTCCTTTTTAACTTTATGACTATTCATGAGGTAGGGAACATACTCATTGGGTAAAATGGCTCCTTTCCCCAAACTATGGCAGATGGGATATCCTTTTCAGAAAACTCAAGAGCTATCCAGACCACTATTACAGCTCTTTTAGAAATATTCTAGCAGGTTTACTGACTTTGTTTGGAAAACGCATGACCTCCCCTGCTGTCTAAAGCAGACTTTAGAGCTGCCAGCTTGCACCCCATCAGAGACTTTGAGTCATTTCTTCTGCCGCTGCCACACACCCACTTTCTCAGGACCTCTGAAACTTGGCAAAAAAAAAAATGGTAGGGGATGCCACAACACAATGGAAATGATAACAAAATGATAAAATTGGAATTTAGAGGATGCAGCTGACCCTTCCTCAATGTTCATGTGGGAAGGAATGCCCTGGTACCTCAGTTCAATAGATAGAATAAGTAACTTAAAATAATTTCAAGGATTCTTCATCACAAAGGGTCATTTTGACCATCAAAAGGGACCAATAGCAAAGATTCACCTGCAGTCACCTTGGGAACCACATGGGACCACGAAAAAGCCTAGAACCTCAATAAATCTTAAGAGAAACTGCCTTCCCCAGAGCCTACACCCTTCCTGCTCTTCTCTTCCTTTCTCCAACAGAAGCGTACCTTCTGCTGGGGTTCATTCAGCTGACTCTCTCCTAACTCTCAATTCTGTGTCACAGAATGCTCTGGACACTATTGGTAAAATTTTATTAGATTCTAAATGTGGAAAACTGAGCCAAGAGTTTAATCTTATGTTAACAAATAATCTCTGGAAGTCACTGAAAGAGGCAACAATGTTTGTCTATCTATATCTATCCTGTGTGTTGCATCATTTTTTAATGGAAGGGGACAAAGAAGTGGATCTTACTGTAATTCAAAGTAAAAATATTCCATGTAAATTTGAAATGTTATCACACAAAGGGATTGATTAGTTGAGAAGAAAGACAATGGTATATAGTTTTTGCTCTATGGACACAAAAATCAAATACTAAGGCTGATCTTAAATCAAATCTATATACTTTTTGAAAATTTTCCAAACTTACTTTAAACGTGATGTGCCAGAAGACAGAGCTCAGCCCAAATCTGACTTCTATGGCATGTTATCTACTTGATAATGCTAAGGACATATTCTATAAAACCTGGTTCTTTCACATGTAATATGGGATTACAGCATGCTCCACTCACAGAACTGTTATGAAGCCCAAACCTCATGATGGTTATAGAGAGCCTCATGAAATGTTCGACATTTAAGAAAAGAATTTCCAAGATATAAAAGTGTTTCCAAATCTTTAGCCATGTGTGGGATCAGAAATCATGAATTATTTATAAGTATGAATCATCAATGGTTCTGAGCAACAAATACATGAAACTGTACTCTTTCTCCATCACCGCTGCATAGGTAGATTATCAGTTCTTTCCACAGGACTGTTAAAATACTTCCACCCTCTGTCCTGTTGAATGATAGGCACCCCTACAAACTTGATGCTCAAAATAGTGGTTTGTTATCCCTGTGGACTGGCCGAGCGATTCAACTGCTGATTTTGTGCAGGGTTCAATTAAAATGCTGGGAGACATAGCCTTCCTTTTTGAAGTCTGCTTTCTCGTTTTCTCCAGTGGTCACAGTTGTCTCAAGAAAATTTTCCTGGGCTTTGTTCCTGGAAACAGTACTCACAGAGACCAAGTCCCAATACAACAATCACCTTCTGAGCTAGTGTTCACATTGGGCTAACCATGTCCCATGACTGTCCTAAGTCTAAAGAAGTGCAGACAGTACAAGGCATGAAACTGAGGAGTCGTGGTTCACAGAGACCATCCACATAGCAGTCTGCCACATTGGCCTCTAACCTTCCTCAGTCATGGTCTCTCAGTTGCCCTCAGTCACAGATGATTTCCCTCGATCCCAATGGCAAAAATGTCTACAAATAGCTTTTGATTGTCACAAGTGGACAGAGATGATACTTGAGTGTGTAATGCTGTTAAACTTCCCACAGTGTACAAAATAGTCATCTGCAACACAGGAACATCTATCCTCAGATAGCAAAAGGGCAAAGGTGAGAGACTGTTCCAGAAGCCCGTTTTCTCAGCTAGCCAGTAAGGAAATCTAACCTGAGCCTAAATCTGGCAAAACAGTTCTGGTGGGGGAAGACAAGAGCAAGGTTAAAAGAGTGGCAAGCGTTCTAAATTATGAGGAAGAATGAGATGGACTGGGGTCAAGAGAAGGCAGGAGTCAGTAAGCTCTATATAAGGTACGAAAGGCCAGATAATGTAGGAGAAGGTGGCTCAGTCAGACCCTAAGAAAAATGTGAGAGAAAGTAGGACGGCTTGAAACTAACCAGGGTCTCAAGAACTTCTTCTACTAGTTAAGAATGTCTGAATGCTACAGTGTGGACAAGGAGTGGGAGCTGGAAATATAGCAATCAGCAAATCACCACAAGTCAGTGACCTGATTCTCCAAGTCTCTCTCAGCTGCATATCAGAAAAACTGAGGAACTTTCAAAAGTCTGCCTAAGACTCCTGCCTGACTAACTACATTCTAGAATCCCTCGTTCTGACATCTATAAAACTTGTTAGTTGATTTATTTTAATGTCATAATTCAAATCCAGGCTGAGTTTATCACACAGACTATAGAGAAGTATAGAAGAACAGTGAATAAGGTAAAGTATGAATCTTTATAAAAGCAATTGAGTGTAGGACACAGGAGAATGAGATAGACAAGAAAAGACGGAGCATGCTTCATACTATGTAAAGGGGAAAACTATAAAATAGAGGGACAGAATTAGATAGACATTCATGGGCTCTAAGAATACTTTTTTTGGGGGGGGGGGGCACTTTTTTGTTTGTTTGTTTTTCGAGACAGCGTTTCTCTGAATAGCCCTGGCTGACCTGGAACTCACTCTCTAAACCGGGCTGGTCTCGAACTCAGAAATCTGCCTGCCTCTGCCTCCCAATCCATGCTAGGATTAAAGGCATGTGCCACCACTGCCCGGCTCTAAGAATATTTTTATAAAGGATAGACCTCATATTCATCAGTGGTCCCATAACAGATATAGAAACTCCAATATCAATATCACCTGCAATTTTTATTGTATTTTCTCTCTGTTTAGAAGTAAACAGACCATTCTGTCATGTAGTCTGTGGTACCTCGGAGAGTAACATACTGAACAAGGGTTTAGTCTACTAGTAGCCCATGAGTGCAGGCTGAAATAATTAAGTTGGTGATACTGTACTCTAGTTTCCATAATAATGAAAACACATAGCTGAAAAGTCATTAGAACTTCCCATTGAAGAACTATCAAGGATACGAAATGCTAACAGGATATATATCCATGTGAAGTCCAAGGACACTGTGGAAGAGATGGAAAAACAGGAGTTTAGGGATGTCTCCACTGCTGGCTTGCTACAATGGTAAAACTCAATAGCTAATGTGAGGCCTGGGATTGAGATCCAGCTGCTCCTTTGAGTAAACTCAACTTTGGAGTCCTATGTTCTCACTGTGTTACTAACGCCCCTCATTGTACTGCTTTTGGGGAGAGAGAGCCAGTTTCTGAGGGATTTGTATCAGTTTGGGTTTTATTGTTGTGAAAAGACACCGTGAGCAAGGCAACTCTTTTAAAAGGACAACAATTAATTGAGGCTGGCTTCCACTTTCAGACGGTCACTCCATTATGATCATGGCACACACCAGGCAGACAGGATGCTGGAGAAGGAGCTGGGAATTCTCCATCCTGATCTGAAGGCAGCCAGGAGAGGACTGTCTTCCACAGGCACCCAGCAGGGGGCTCTCTTCCGCCCTGGGCTGAACTTAAGGATAGAAACTCAAAGCCCACCCCCAATTGTGATGCAATTCCTCCACCAAGGCCATACCTACTCCAACGAGGCCACAACTCCAAGGTCACTTCCAAGCATATTCAAAGCATCACAAGGGTGTTAGTTTGCAAGTCATTTAGCTAACAGGATGGATGAAAGGAGTATAGAGAAGGAGAAGGGGAAGGCTAGGGTTTGTTCCTATGTCCTAGCAGCAGGACAGCATAGGTGAAGCAGGCATAGTTGGCACAAACCTCTGCCACGGAGATACAGGGACCCCCATACTTTTGCATTCCAAGTAAGTTCGTAAGCCGCTGTGGAAAGGAGAGCGTTCTGTGAGGGCAATGAGCACCTCACTCCACAGTTTACATTCCTCCACGGCTTTCCACTTTTCTTAGGATGGAAACCAATTTGATCATGATTTCTCTACTCCGTGGCTTATACATGTTTCTTTCAACTTTTATTCTTCATGACTCACTCGACCTCCTAATATTCTGAAATATCTAAAAATCTCTACCCTTGCTGTGTTTCCTGCCTGTTGTTTCTCGATTTTCCTTTGGTGTGACTTTCCCTCCTTCCCCCTCCCACCCCCGCCTTCTCTAAGCTACCTAGACATTAAAGTTCAATTCCAACATCCCCTGACCTAGGATCCACATAGAACACTATTAATGTACACTGCATAGTTCCTAAGAGGTTTTGTATATATGCTCCTGAAATTCATTTGGTCTGAATCAGAATGGTATGGACCTGGTTGAGAACAGGAGTTTGATGTTATGTCAGGCTTGCCTGTTTTCCTGTAGGTTCTCCCAGAGAGTCCTCTTGAGAAATATTCCTGCTGTCTTCTTGCCATTATCACCAGCAGATCGCCACACTTCTGTTTATATATATCTTAATAAATAATAAATTGAAACTTCAGGAGGAATGTATTGCATAAGAGGAAAATAAATAGTAAAAAATAATTTCCTTTTTTACTATTATGTCTCTAATATTTTTTAAACTCCTATTTTTCTTCTTTTCTTGAAAATAATTTTAATGGAATATTCATTGGTATGCTTGTAAGTAAAGTTACAAAAGCTCATTTTAATTATTTTTTTTAAATTACACTTAGTACTAAATTCAAATACCTAGGGGTTTTAACTAATTCAATTTTTCAAGCAAAATCAATGGCTTTTCTTATAGATACTAGAAAATAAATACATAATTTTTCAATAAAAATATTTTCCACCTTTGGGTCAAGAAATTAACTCAGATGTCTTTTCCTGGGCATTACAACAAATGACCTGCCTCCCAGTCTAATCAGGACCATAGTGATATCTAATTAAAGTACTATCAAAGTGGAGTTTAAACAGCTCGACTCCTTGGACAATGGTATTATGAGCAGCCTACTCACTGTGCACATCAGCAGGTTTTATCATAGAAAATGAGGATTTCTCTGACAAGTTGGATGATTACATATGACTGACAGACTCCAGCTGTAAAATATCACAGCAAGAAATGGCATTCAGATCTGGGTCAAAGACTGCAGTTAGCAAAACCCAAGAGAGGAAGGACCAGTTCGTACAAGCATCACCTACCCTGCCATGGCCTTTACTCTGCTCAGAGAGAAAATCTCTCATAGCCATGAGCACCTTCACTGCTTTCAGGGACATTTTCGTGTTTGTTTTTAATTGTGTGTGAGGTTACGTATCAGAGTGTGCCTGACATTGAATTGGCTACTTAAAGTTAGTAAGGGCTCACAAGCCCAATCCTTTATTCCTTCACTCTATCCCATGTCAGGGACCAATAGGAGTTTCTTGGTGCCCTTTCTATGTGATAGCTTTATTGTTTATTTGCCCTACTTTGAAGGACGTAACTCTATCCTGTTCTACTTTCTGGAGCTGTTTCCTGATATACTACATATGGACATTCTCTTCTTCCTTTATAGTGCTTAAGATCACCATGCATTTTATAATTGATAGCTTTCCACATTTGATAAAGTGTTCAAGAAGTGTTACTGTTCCTGCCTGTGGAAATGTGTACAGTGGACCTTGTGGGACAGTCTTCTCAACTGCCTTCCCCTGCATCCTGGGACACCAAAAGGCTGTCATTTCCTTGACTTCTCCCAATAGCCAGTGATC
>JADRCD010198541.1:0-13764 GCA_019843815.1 Montemys delectorum | reverse complement strand
GGGAAAGAAGGAAGGAAAGAAGGAAAGAAAGAGAGAGAGAAGGGAGAGAGAGAGAGGGGGGGGAGGGAGAAGCGTGTGGAGCCAGTGTATCTCAGGCCGCATGTCTTGCCCAAGGTTACAAAGCCTGGGAGTGGCCAAGGAAGAGTTAAAAGCAACTTTATCCATTTATGATTTTCTTTAGCTTATTGAAAACAAGACTTTGTTACAATTTTTCCTGTTACATCATTTGGAAAAATATTCCTGAGTTATAAAGGTCACTTGCACCTTAACAGTGCTTCGGCTTCAAATTCTAGTTATGTGTGATTAAATTGTGTAATTTAGAATATGATGTGGCTGCTGTATTAGCGAGATAGACACACTTAGTGACGCTCACTACCGAACACAAAAGAGCCATTTAATTTAAACAAGATAATTCAAATGTCTTATGTGCCCAAACTCATAAAGCAGCCATTTCATTAAATCATGTTTTCATTTATGTAAGATGATAGTCATAGCTTTTATTGTTATAGAAGTGAGAAGTGTATGGTGCATTGTTATTAAATTATGGCCATATCAAGAAAACATACCTTTGGGGATGGAATAACTTTTGCTGCATTGATTTATTTACCTACTTCATAAATACACATTGAGTATCTGCCACATCTGGGTGTGACTCTGCACACCTAAGCTTCAACAGATTTCCTCCACTGGGAGTGGACAGAGGCAGGAAACACAGGAGGTTGGGGAGTGGCCCCTAAAGATGTCAGTCTCAAATGTCATCAATGTCACCTTACGATGAAAGGAGGCAGATGGGATTAAACACAGAGGCAGGAGGCTTACCCAGTGGACTATCTCCTTGCAAGAGCTGCTCTTCTGGATGCTATTTTAATCAACATCACCACTATTTCCTCAATGATAGAGTGTCATAAATCAGGCAACCCTTTTTCCTTTCCTATCTCACACTACCCTCCCCCCCTTCTACCATACATGACCAGCAGCAGAATGGTAAAAGCACCACTCTTGCCTCCATGTAGGGTGTGGGGACATAAGGTAACAGAGGATGCCACTAGTGAACCATAAACCATCCTCTACACCTTCATTGTCTTCTTGATCTTCATCTTTTGTTCTCATCTCCACTCTGGCTGGTCTTCCCTCTTCCCACCTTTTTTTTTTAAAGATTATTATACATTAGTACACTTCAAATACACCAGAAGAGGGCATCAGATCTAATTTGGGTGGTTGTGAGTCACCATGTGGTTGCTGGGATTTGAACTCAGGGCCTTCAGAAGAGCAGTCAGTGCTCTTACCTGCTGAGCCATCTCGCCAGCCCCCTCTTCCCACCTTTTTAATCCCTCCACCCACTGTGGCAGATCTAGTCTTCCAAAAGAGCTGTTGGGCGCCCCGATATTCTCAGATCCCCCGTCACTGCAGCACTCCCTCCTATGTGTGCAGTGTGAACACCACATGCCAGCTCCTAGCTTGGCTCCTTAACCAGTCTTTTCCTGCCCTTACTTATTTGCTACACCATAGTCAAATGGTGGCTCTCCACTTCCCTGCGTGCTCGAGAGTGCGCGCACGTGCACACATGCACACTCGAGCACATACACACACACACACACAGCTGTACTTGCCTTTTTACATCACTTGGATTTCCCCAGTGTACAACTCCCATCCCCAGTACCTTCTCAAGATGCTGTCTGGTGCCTTTTACTGTGGCTTTTCCATCTCTGAACCCTTCCAAAGCATCTCATACTTCCCACAGGGTCGTCCCTCTTCCAAGCTCTGAGTAAACTCACTCATCCATCTCTTTATTGGGCTGGGCAAAACCCTTTATCTTGTCTGTCTTTATAGGAACACGTAGATCAAAACAACTTAATCTGATGCAGTGTCCTAAGACAGTTCTCTCTGACAGCCTTAAAAGGCAGGGTGAAGATTGTGAGGAGGAACAGGCTGGGGTAGAGCAGAGGCAGAGCTTTTGCTGAGAGTTGTAAATCAAGACAAGATGCAAAACAGGAAAGTGGTGAATGTTTTCTCCGTAGAAGACCCTAGAGGTCTGACCTAAGGAGCTGATGAACCTACCAGCAGCTCCCTAGTCCACAGTCAAGAGCTGCCAGCCCTTGCCTGTCCAGCATCCATGATGACTGAGCAGAACCCATCACTGTACATGACCAGTACTCTCCATTTTAGAATTCCTAAATGAAAATGTCAAACCTCCATGCTCCATGCACAGAGAGCCCTGGGGTGTGGCTGTACAGGAGGTGACCAGAGGGAGGAAAGTCAAGGACAGAGCTTGCCAAAGGACTCAGGGGTTGGGAGAAGGAAATGGTATGCTATTTCCTCTAAGCCTTCATGTTGGAAAGGATTCTTGTAGGTTCAGTTCCATCAAGTGGACAGCTCTCTTTTCTCTGTCATTGTGTTCTCTGCTGTGTTCCCTCCCCCCTGATGCACATATTCATTTTCATGGAAGAAAGATTTTACTCCAGTGTTTGAAAGAAGTATGAGAATGCATACTGTGGCTTCTGTGTCACTCTCTCTTCACTTTTCTTAAAGGAGATGAAAATCATGATTCAAGAGAAGCAGGAAACTCTGGTATCTTACCCTGTATACTAATAGGGGAGAGATTTGGCCTTAAGGAAAATAGCACCTCTCTATGCTCAGGCTCAGCACTTCTCTATGCTCAGACTCAGCACCTCTCTATGCTCAGACTCAGCACCTCTCTATGCTCAGGCTCAGCACCTCTCTATGCTCAGGGACAGTAGACTCTTTGCTCTCTTTGATCCATACTGTGTTGCCAACCACACGCATATTCCAGAAGGCCATGAAAGGCTTTTGATTCTAAGCCTCTAGTGACTAGCCTCATCAAGCCAAGGACTCCACAAAACGGCAGTTCACAGCCCTACTCTTGTAGTGTTTTCTGGGTCCTTGTTCATCCCACAGTAAAATAGATCCCACTAGAGGTTTACACTGGAGATATTAGAACCCAATCATCCAGGAAAGAACTCCATGTGTCTATGTCTACATAATGGTTTCAACTATGAAGATAGCTGGTAGACAAGAGGTGCCCAAGTCAGGGTTCTCTAGAACAACAGAACCAAGGAGGATAATATATATAGTAAGTTTTAAAATAGTAAGATATATATATAGCTTACTATTTTAAGATAAAATAAGGTAAATTTTAAGATAGTAGCAACAACAGACTCACACCTGAGAAGCTGAGAGTTTGATCCTTGAGGCTGGATGTCTCAATGGTCAGAGTAGGTCCTCAATAGCTGCCTCTTACTGAGACGGGGGATGAGGGATAGTTACTCAGTCCACAAGGCCAGTGCATTGGTAGTCCATACCTAGTGCCTGAAGCCCAGAAGGATCCTGGAGAGCCATTGGTCCCTTCTAAGCTTGCACAATGAAAGCTTAGAAGCACTGATTCTGCTAGCACAAGGCCCTGCCCAACAACACGCTAGGTCTTTCCGTATCAGTCAAGACAAGCAGGACAGGTTTTCAGGGGATGTGCTCCGCTCAGGTGATTCTAATAGGTGGGGTCTAAAGCTAGGGGAGTCAAGGAGAAATTAGCTGGCCCTATCTGTGGGGTGTGACTTCTGAGATCACGTGTGGAATCAACCGCACAAGAGAGAGAAGATTTAGGACCAAGAGACGCCAGAAAAAATTCCTCTAGATTGCACTCCAAGGATTGGCAAAAGTTCACTCTGAAGGACAAAAGTACAAGCACCTTGATCCATAGCTCTTATCTCCTGCCAAGTTACAAACTCTTCATAACCTGGAATTATGTTGGTCCTTACCTTTATGCTGAACTGTTAAGCTCTGGGTCTGGCAAAATCCACTCAGATTGATTGAGTCTCAGTTTAAGCTAGAGGGAACATGACATGCCTGTGTAGATTTCCAATGAGATTGAAGGGTATGGGACTGACAAGGTTAAAGAGAGTCCTCCTCCCTCCCCTAGTGCCAACCATCACTAAGTCAGCTCAACTGAATATGGAGTAAATGATACCCACCAAACAAAACAAGAGCTATTAGATACAGAGAATAAAAGGTGTAAAGAGAGTCAAAATTATTAAAGAAATTGAAAGTCTCTCTGGTTTTCAGGTTCTCTTTGTTATCCCCTGTGTATTAAATTACATATCCTCCTGTAATCAGAATGCTTATATTTCACTTTTCATCACCTTTGCTAGTCTGAGCTCAAGTGTAAATATGTGTGAGTGCACATACACACATGTACACATTCACATGAACATGCACACACGCATGTGTACATGCATACCACACACACACACACACACGCACGCATACACATTGCATTTGCTCCTCTCAATAGCACATGCTCCAAATGGCCATTCAGAAGGGAACCCATGAAGAAATAAATACCCAGTGAGATTATCATCACTAATCTTTTTCAGGGCCCAGGGACCCTCCTGTCATGGCCTCTTTTAGGGGATGGCAGTGTTCCAGCTGCCTCCTGGTGACTAAGCCCAGGTAGGTGAAATTGATGACCTAAGATTCTGCCTTGGGGCATTTGCTTCAGTCAGTTATTGAAGTTACTGCTAGTTTTGAAATAGTGTTTGCTTTAAATCTCAAATAATGTAAATCTCACCTGCAAGAAAAGTCCCTTAGCAGCCATTCCAGCTCCAGTGGAAAAACCTAGAGAGGATGCTGAGCAGCAGTGGAGCTGTGGCAACAGGACTTGCCATCTAGCTGGTGAAACAACCATTCCTAAGGTGCAGGGGGAGACAAAACCTTCTGCTTTGCTCCGTGCATGGTGCAGAAAGACGTCAGCAGCTCGAGTATCAAATGATGCCCATAATAGGTCATTTACACAAATCATAAAATGAGATTATAGAATGTTGCTATGAGTAAAATACATGCACCAATATAGGGAGGAATTTCTCCCTTGTTAATTCTTATATTTTGTTTGTATTTAATACACCATTAAGATCTCAAGCCCTAAAATTTGTTCATTCAACCAAAATTTACTGGCGTGCTCTGTGTCTGGTGCTAGGCAGCAGGCTCAGGGGACTCTTCAGAACTAGAAGTCTATTGAGTGAGATCAGATATGCTCACCACGAAATGCAATTACAGCAGTACTGGAGGGGCCATCAGAGGGTGCATTAGTTTCCTAAGGTAGCATAACAGGGTACCAAACTGGGTGGCTTCAGACTACAGGAGTCTACAATGTTCATACAAGCCAGAACTCTAAAACCATGGTGTCAGCAGACCATGCGGTGTCAGCAGACCATGCGGTGTCAGCAGACCATGCGGTGTCAGCAGGCTCTGGGGAAGATACCTGCTTGTCTCTTCCCTCTGTTTGACGTCAGTAATCCCTGCCTTCTTTTGGCTCTGCCCTCACCATCGGACATTTTCTCACCGTGTCTCCATGTGCCCATGTTCTTCCTGTGTGGTTATCAGTCATACTGGACTAGGGGCCTGCCTTACTACAAAAGGATCTTATTGTAACCGACTTAAGCTGTATCGGGGTTGAGTCTTCAATCTGTCTTTGAGGGATACACAATTTAATACATAACTGAAGGATCCTTAAAATGTGGCAATGGGGGCTGAGGAGATGGCTCAACAGTTAGGAGAACTTGGGGCTCTTGCGGGGGATCTGGGTTTGGTCCCCAGCACCCACATCAGGCAACTTACATCCATCTGCAATTCCAGTTTCAGGGGGTACAGCCCTCTGGCCCCCACAGGCACTAGGCATGCATCTGGTTGGTGCACAAACATACATGCAGTATTCATGTATATGTATGTATCTGTGTGTATGTGTGTATACATACATATGCATGTATATATGTATGTATGTTTTGGGGTTATGTATTATGAATGAAAGCAAAGCATCTTGCCCTCTGTATGGGACTTAGAGTTGGCTCGTTTGATTACGAGGTTGTCATTTAATTACAGGATCCATTCAGTGCTATTCTTTGAGTTACAGGGCAATGCTTTTAGAACCTCTGAGGAGAGGTGTCCCTCTCTGCTTTTCCTTCCTTTATCCAGAGTGCTTGAAAGGTCTGGAAGGTTTCCTCCCAGTTATCTATTTCTGAACAACAACAACAATAGCCACAACACCTAGAGGTCCATGCCATGAACAGTCTTCCTTGTGCCAAGTTAACGAGGCATCTGGACATGACCACTGAGGACGCTGTTCTGGGGCCATTGGCAGACTTGAAACTGTCCAGCTTCCAAGAAGGAGGAGCGTTTGTGAGGCCAAGGAGGAGGAGGCGTCAGGGGAGAGATCTTCCCATCAGCCGTATCCTACCTCTGCTAAGAACATTCCAGCATGGAACCCAGCAAATTATTTAATCTCAGATGTGTTACCACACCACCCACTGTATAACCTCACAAACTTCTACCTACCTGTGCCATCTTGGCCAGCCTGCTTCCACCCTAGACTAGAACATAAGAATCAAAGAAATGTTCCTTGCTTCTGAGACAGGCCTCCCCCACCCCCCTAACCCCCAGAAAAAGTAATGAACTTCCCCCTCACAGCTAAGATCACCCCCTTCTCCTGTCACCTCAGTTTTAGTCCAGAAGCTGTTTTGTAAATGTTTGCTTTGTCTTTTGCCCCTTCCCACCTCATTCCCCTTTTCTCTGGCCAAGATGAAGCTTTGCCTACTTGGTGTAGGCTCTCATTGGTCCTGAGACTCTGGGAAGGGAGGAAGGACCCTTTTGGCGGTCAACGTTGATGTTGGTAGTAGAAGGCTAGCTATTGAAGGGCCAGGGATAGCTTGAAGTAGCATGACAGACTGAGCCCTATATGGATTTAGCCACGAGGTTCTCATAAATGGCAACCTTGCAGCCTCGAGTGTCATAGAGCACTTCCTGCAATGTCACCCTCCTGCCACCTTGCAGCAAACTCCTCTAGGTGACCCAGCCTCTATTCTCTCTCAGTTAATTCGGTTTGGTCCTCCCTGTAGGAGTTTCTTCTCCCTGTAGAAGTTCCTTTTCTGCTTGTAAGCTTGCATAGACAGACCGCACCCAGGTGCTAAGGAGGGACTCAACCCCGCTGACACCAGAAAACTGAGGCCTGGTATTCTTTTCTCTAGAAGGGGAGAGAGGAGGCTTTGAATACTACCTGGAGGCCAAGAGAAGAGACCTTAGCCCTACCTACACCTACTGAGCCAAAGCACCCACTTTTAATAAACTCTTTCCCCTGCTGTGAGACATGTGCTCATTAGCATCTGAAATGATCTTCTCTCTTGGTAGTAATCAGAAAGGTACAGGCGTCTGGTTGACATTCCTATGCTGATGTCATTGACATTAGCAGAGAAGCACAAGGCTAGACACCCCTTCCTACATCCCATCTGCTGTTTGTGAGCCTCGAGATTCAAAATAGTTTCTAACCTTTTTTCGTTAAGTCTTCGGATGGTATTTTCTTAAAATTTATCTGATGAGTTATACAAAGTTTGAAAAATTAGTTTCTAAAGGTTTTCTGTGTTCATCTTCTCTCATCTGTTTTCTGTAGAGCATATGGCGGAAACAGATCACGTCTCTGGCAGGGAGAACCCATGTAGTCTCAGCGGGCTTTTGAAACCTGCTTTCCAGCAAGGGGATCAGATGCCACATGGTCAGTGTCCTCCCAGGCACAGGTCTCTGTGTGAAGTTGGTTGTAAGAACTTTCAGGAAACGGTGGTGCCTGAAAGCCCTAGAAGCTGAAAAATCGCAGGGGCAAGATCTCACTCTGTAGACCAGGCTGGCCTCGAACTCACAGAGATCTGCCTGCCTCTCTGCCTCCCAAGTGCTGGGATTAAAGGTGTTTGCTACTGTGCTTTTGCCTCAATGTACTATCAAAGTTGACAATCCTGGTGAGAAGTCTCTTCAGCATCCCCAGAGACTATCTTTCACAGACTGTACCTAGTTTAAAATGTAAACGGAGACCTTGGAGAGAAGATGGAACATTCTCCAAAACTCAAAACCTAAACGAAATATACATCGGATTTTAATTTTTAGAGTTCCTTTTCTTGTTCAGTTAATGTTCACAAAGCTTTCAAGACAAGAATTCAACACACTACTGTACATCCTTAGTGTGTACTTCAACACTTTATTTCCAGACATTTGTAGGACCTCTTCCCTAGCAAGGGACAGCACTTCATCAACTTCCTAGCCACCAAGCTTCAAAACCTTATGAAGAAAGTGAAACAAAACACACCCATAAGCCTCTCACAAGGCACGGCCATTCCAGAACACTGGAGTAATCCGTTCTCTCGTTCACAAAATGGCTTCCCGAAAAATGCATGCTCAGACATAACAAGGCCATTTTTTTTTTTCTGATCTGAATTGCAAGTTCAGCCTGAGAAACCTACACATTTGCATGAAATACTCTTAACAAGTGCTTCCCAGGTGAGGAAATTTAAATGATGTTGTTTTGTTTTGGCCAGAGGAGACAGAAAAATGGCTGCAGCTGGTCAAGGGTTCTATTTCTTACAGCCAGGAGATTCCAGTCTATTTCTTACTCCGTGGGATCAATAAACAGCCAGGCTGATGTACGTAAAACAGCTTTGGTCTTGCCAATATATATTCACATGAATGTGCATACACACACTCACACACACACTCAGGATTTCTTAGCTTCCCTTAAGGTAGAGCCATTCCAAATCCTGACATCATTGAAATATGTACAGTAACAGAAGCAATAAAGGGAGGCACACAAGAGAGAAAAACTCAGCTCTGGATGTGCCCTCGAGACAGTTGTTCCTACAGTGCAGGCTTTGTTCTTTGTGCAAGCACAATACAGACCAAATTCAACTCTGTCAGCAAGGACACTGGCATAGTTACCCCAGATGGGACTGGTAAGAAAAACGACCTGTGTGGGACCTGACGAGGCAGGCAATCTAGGTTAGTCATAAACCCCCTCCAAGGGCCCAACATCTGCAGAACACAAGGATTGAAGCGGCTTAAACGCTATAATCTCCATTTATAGACTTCCTCAGGACTCCATCTAGGCCTCATAGCTATGCCTGTCTCTGTACATCAGCCAAAGCTTCAACACTTGTTGACAAAGAGGAAGGCAAGGCGTGTGATGATGCAGGATTCCAGGGTTTCTTCCTGGAAGTAGAATCCTGGGAAGCGCCTCATCTACTTCCAGGAAGTGGTTTGTGGACCACGTGCTCGCTCTCTCTCTCTCTCTCTCTCTCTCTCTCTCTCTCTCTCTCTCTCTCTCTTCAGACTCCGTGAAAAAGAGAATAGAGAATAGTAAAGTTGAATATCCCTGATCTGAAGTTCGAACTGCACCCACATCTAAAACTTTCTGAGCACTCACACTATCATACTGTATGTTCAAAGATTCTGTCTTTTTTTTTTTTTTCTTCCCAGCTCTGAAGCCCCAAGCATTTTAGATAAGGGATCCTCGAGCCGCTTCCAATGGAGTGTTGATTTGCTGTGAGCTGTGGACTGTTACTCCACAGCTTGGTAGAAGGAACTTTGGCTCAGTTCTTTAGGTCCTCGTGGGCTAAGGAGGACACAGAAAAATGTGTTTTTTTGTTTTTCCTTATCACACAGGAGGAAGTTCTATAGTTCAGGAAGGAAGGAAAAGATCTGCAAGGAGAAAGGTACTTCCCAGAACTACTTCCTCAAAGAGAGTCCATCCTTCATGAGCTCCAAAGGACAAGTTAGGGTGACAACCTAGTACTCACTGCACTAGATTTGGTTCCTTGGGCACACAATCGTGTGCTGGGCTTAAAAGCAGGACCTGAACACCTCACAGCCTAAGTGGACCTCTCCCTGGATCTGTAACTTGAGAATAATACATAGTGGAGGACAACCACCACAAAAAACGTACACAGGGCTCACAGCAATGCCCCTTCCAATAAAGTTCAACCTCTACTGGGTTTGCAGACTAAGAGCTGGGGTCTAAGCTGGATACCGTGGACAGATATTTAAAAACAATCCCAAAGGAGGGAAGGATAGAGTGGCTCTGCTTACCACCTTCCCAGCTTGACATTTTAAAAGAAAAGGCAAGCTGGCTCTCCAGGGCACGGCATTAAAGAAAGGAAAAATCTTACTGGTTTCCTTTTGTTTCCTCAGTCTTTGAGGAAAACTTAAGGAATCCCTCAACTCCTAGAGAGGAAGAGAAAAAGTCTGCGGCAGCATCCTGCTCAGCTGGCCTGCCAGTATCAATACTGCTGGGGTGCTTGTTAAAGTTCCAGCCCATCTCACACACATTGCCTCTTACCCTCCTAGCCTCATACTGCTGCCACTCTGGCCCCCAAAAGTCAGGACTCCAGAATGTTTTAGGCTCCAGAACAGCAGATATAGTGAGATATAGACCGGGGCCAACAGAGAGTTGGGCTAGCGAGGTAAGTGCTTGTGTTGGCAGCATCCGTGATGCCAGAGTTAGCAAGCCAAACTATGGGATGTCAAAGTAAATTTGAATTTTACATATATTTCTTTTTTCCTAGGGTACAACTATGTCCCAGGAGTTATGTAGAACATTATTCTATTAGTATTTTCTTTTGTGTTTTGAGACAGGGTCTTGCTATGGAGTAGGGCTGCCCTTTTGAATGTCCACCCCACCCTCAATCCTTCTGCCCTGCCTTCCAAGTACTCGATTACATGGGTGCTTCAGGATTCTGGCTCTGCGCTATTACAGCTTATTTGAAATTCAGAAGTATGTTTGCATCCTGTATTTGGCCTCACTTCTTTCATTTGAAGCTAGCTGTTTGTTTGTTTCTTGAGGCAGAGTCTCATATTGTAGCCCAAGCTGGCCTGGAACTCATTATGTGACTCAGAATGGCCTTGTACTACCAACAATTCTCATCCTCTCAAGTGCTAAGATTAGCACCATTCCTGGCTCATCTGACATTCTTTAAAAATAATAATTGTGTGTGTGTGTGTGTGTGTGTGTGTGTGCTCATTGTAAATATGTAAAGCTGTGGTAGAGCCATACATGCACATGCTTGCACATGCCTGTAGAGGCCAGAGATGACCAGTGTCTTCTTAGATGGGCTCCCCTTTATCTTTTAAGGCACAGTCTCTCACAGAACCTTGAACTCACCAATTGGCTTAGTTGGATGCTCAGTGAGAGCCAGAGACTCTGCTGTTTCCATCCTTGTAAAGGGTGGTGGAGTTCTATACATGTGCCAGCATACATGGATGCTAAGAACCTGAACTTAGGTCCTTATGTTTTTGTGGACGACAATAGACTGATGAACCATCCCCCCAACCCTTTTCCAGTATTCTTATCCAGTATTCTTATTCTATTCAAGACTTGGCCTCACTCTGCAGTCTTGACTGGCCTAGAACTCCCTGTGTAGACCAGGTTGTGCTGGAATTCACAGGGATCCACCTGCCTCTGCCTCCACAGTGTTGGGATCTAAAAAAGAGAAAGAAAGAAGGAAGGAAGGAAGGAAGGAAGGAAGGAAGGAAGGGAGAGAGAGAGAGAGAGAGAGAGAGAGAGAGAGAGAGAGAGAGAGAGAGAGAGAGCCACACCCAGGTGGACATTATTATACTAAAAGATGACTATTGCTTACTGAAACCCATATTTAACAGGCTTCCCACATACTCTATCAAGCTACCATATACATACACATACACATATGCTCTACCAAACTGGCATGGCTGTCTCCTGCCCTGTCATTCAAACCACAGAACCAACTACAGCCCAAGTCTCAACATCTCAGGCCACTTCCACAATGTGTCCCCTTTTTGCTGGCTTTCCCTCCACTCAACTCTGAACATAGTCAAACACGGCGTGATTGCTGAAGAGGTGAATGCTTACATAGCTCTCGATAGTGTTCACAGACTCACATCCCACCTGTGTTCCACACACTTAAGCTTCCTTCCTTCTGTCAATACCCTACCCAATGGCTTCTATTGGTCTTAAGGAGAAGTGCCCTGGGGAAGTTGGGATGAGTTTGTTCTCACTCATTTAACCTGGCATTGTGTTGTCAGGGGCTTTTCATAGTTCTTCGTAGACATGAACTGGTAGCTTTCTGGTTTTGTAAGAAGCGATACGCTTAGATTTTTGTACCTGTTCCAAGCACCTCAGCCATGTGGATAGTGAATGAAACAATCTCTGTCATTGCTTGGACTTTTTTGATGGGAGCTACAAGCCTTATAAACTCCACATGGGCAGATTGTACAGTGTACCTAAGCAGGATGAGAGCAGAGGGCTAGCTTCCCTTTGCTTTTCCTCTAGCTTCAAAATCTCCCAAATGACAGGCACCTGCTTCCAGGAGCAGATAGATGCCACTTGACCTTTGATTTTCATAGCTTTGAAAACACCTTTTTCCAACTCGTTCAAGTATTAATGGAAACCCAAAGTCCTAAAAGGGCTTCGTAAGGCAGGAGACACCTGGCCCTGAGCATGGCTCCTCTTTGCCTGCTCTGCCCTAACAGCTCTGGACAACAAATCACCACACACCAAGCAGGACACCTTCTCACGGCCACGGTTGTTCCTTCTGCTCTCTTCTGTCCAGGTGCTTGCTGCAATGACACTTTGCATCGAGGTCTTTCCTGAATATCTTCTCTATGGCTAGACTTCTACCCTGCTTCCTCTCCTTCCCCCCCTAACTTTTTTTTTTGTGTACTGCTCCACCCCTTCCCACTGGACTGTGAACTCCAAAGATCAGGGATTTTAAAATTTGTTTTGTTTTCTCTAGAGTCTCTAGCCTCCAAGAATATAATGAGCAGCCTATACATGTTTGAGCAGATACATTATTTTTTTTTTCTTGTTCATTTTTACAAAAGAAGGGAGAAGGAGAAGGAGAACGAGAAGGAGAAGAAGGAGAACGAGAACGAGAAGGAGAACGAGAATGAGAACGAGAACAAGGAGAACGAGAAGAAGAAGAAGAACAAGGAGAAGAAGAAAATGGGTCACTTCCACCTATTTATTCTCTAGTGTCAATGGACAAGCCCCCTCCGAAGACTACCTGTTCTATGACAGGAGAACAATACCTCAAGAGAGTTTAAACTGCAGTGAGTCCTGGTCCTTCAAAGACAATAGGTGCTTGGGTAAACTTAGTGACTGGATGCAAAAGGCACATTTGAAAAGCACACATACCTTCAGACTGAATAACAAGCCCTGGGATGAATGCTGCTGCCCCTCGCCTTCTTCGGAGGTGGGGTCTGCACACTGAACTGCACATGCCCTTCTTTGCACTCCCTCAAGGCCCTATTGCCCTGTGGAACACAGTCCATGTTCTGTCCTGAGCTGTGTGAGCGCAGCCCCTGATTACTGCAGAAGGAAGCTGCCTAGCTCCCTCAGGGCTGGAGCCCAGGATTTGGTTTATTAGCACCAGCTGCAACCAACCAATCACATCACGGACTTCACACACAACTAGCTGAATGGCTGAGCCAGCTGTCTGAGTCAACCAGCACACCTGTAAATAACGAACTACTCACAGGAAGCAGGGTGTTTAGCAAGACCGTGAGGAGGGGGTACTGAGGAGAGAAGTCTGGTTATCCTCTTGGTCAGGGAGGGCAGGGTGTTCTGATGTCTTTAAGAAGGGATGAGCCCTCTCCCACTCTGACTTCATAGACAATCTGTTACTTGGAATACAGATTATTTAAATGAATTTCATTTGTCTCAAGGGAGAATGAGGGCAAGCGTCTTAGATGTGAGGTGGCTTCAGTTTTTATAGTTTATATATATATTTTTTCCTAGCCATTAAGAGGCTGAGACAGGGGAACTGTGAATTCAAAGTCAGTGTGGGCTACATGGGGAGATCCTGGCCCAAAACTAGAATAACAAAAAAGACAGACTGACCACTTCTGAAAGCAAATGAGGCCTGGGGATGCTTGTCCAACACCCACGAAGCCCTATATTCAGTCCTCCCTTTG
>JADRCD010198537.1:20652-40450 GCA_019843815.1 Montemys delectorum | reverse complement strand
TGTGTGTGTGTGTGTGTGTGTGTGTGTGTGTATGTGCAAGTATGACTTGTTATAAAAAGAAGTTGTGTTGCAGCCACAGCTTGAGGAAAGTGTGTGAAGTGGCTGAAAGTTGTCATCAGAAATTCCTCTCTGCACCTGCTTCTACTTCTCTTCCAAAGTTTCTGTCACTGTCCCAGAATGTCCCAACTCTCCCTCCCTCCCCTCTCCTCCCCTCTCCTCTCCTCTTCTCCCATGTCATACTTATTCCCACAGAGCCTGGTTTAGATATTTCTCATTCCGGCTGGGACCACTGAATGTGTAGCTGGGTCCCCAGGGCTTATCATTGCACTTGGAACAGTGAACGTGCTCAATAAATCTTTCATGAGTGAATGAAGCTTCAATAGGATGCCAGATAAAAGTGGCTTAGTGTTTTTGAGGTGGGATGTCTATAGTTGAATAAGAAATTCATAACACTAGACTCTCCAATGGCAGAATTTCTGGCTATGTGGTTTAAACACCACAAAGCTAAGCAAGTAGCTCATACTAATCATAGTCAAAAATCTACGCAAACTCTTTGCAGGAAGAAGGTAATGACTACATTTCCAGAGTTCTGGATCTATCAAAATCAAGAGCAGCAAGTCACAAAAAGCTGCCATTATGGATACCCACCTCTTCTCTCTTTAGAATAAACTCGCAAGGAAGGATGTGTTTCCTTTCCCAGCCCACTAAGGAAAGAGAGACTACCTAAGACGGCTCAGTGGTAGGCTGTCCCTTTGGTGATGCCACGTCATGATGTCTTTCTTCTCAAGAGAATGTGTTCCACTGTGCTGACTCTAGCTCCAAGACAGTAGGGTATGCCAGAATATGCCGTAACATTTTTCAGGTAGAAGTTGTTATTGAAATGTATGAAAGTAGAGATTGTGAATGGAAAAAAAGTTTATAACCATCTGAACGGGGGCTGGGAGATGTCTCAGTTGGTAAAGTGCTTGCTGTGCAAAGTATGAGGAAAGGAATTTGATTCCCCGGGAGACATGCAAAAGCAAGGTGAAATATCCACGTTATAATCCCAGTGCTGGGAAAGCAGAGACAGAGGGCCCCATGGGGCTTGTTAGCCAGACATTCTCACACAGTCAATGAGCTCCATGCTCCGTCTTAAAAAGTAAGATGTACACCAATTGAAGAAGGTACTTTTGCCCTCTACACACATGTACATGCACAAGTATGTGCACTAGTATACACATGGCAACACACATATGCACAGCAGTAGTAGTGTGGGGAGCCTGCGACGCCATCATTACCTGGCTAGCCTCTTTCCCCCTGTTTTTGTTCATGAGCAATAGTTCTGAAGGAATTTGAACTTAATATTTACCACCACCGTCTCCACACTCCCATCATTCCCAGTACCCACACTCTAACTTTCAATTACTTTTCAGCTGACTTACCAGGAGCCAAGGAAGGAACCTTAAAGAAGAAGTTCAACACTAGTCATTACAGCAAAAATCCTAAGCATGTAATAGTCATGCCATCTTTCCACAATTCAATCCACAGACATTTACTGATATTCTATCACGAAGAAGGAGAGGTCTCAAGGCTGGAGAGATATGGCCATTTCAGTGAGAGCAGTGTCCGGGGCAAAAATGGGCACTTCAGTCTTTCTTAGAAAGGGGAACAAAATACTCATGAGAGCAAATACAGAGACAAAGTATGGAGTGAAGGATAGGCCATCCAGAGACTGCCTCACCTGAGGAGGATCTATGCTATATACAGTCACCAAACCCAGACACTATTGTGGATGCCAAAAAAGTGCATACCGACAAGAATCTGATATAGCTGTCTCCTGAGAGGCTCTTCCAGATCCTGACAAATACAAAGGCAGATGCTCACAGCCAACCATTGAACTGAGCACGTGGTCCCCAATGGAGGAGCTAGAGAAAGGACAGAGGGAGCTGAAGGAGTTTGCAACCTCATAGGAAGAAAAATAATATCAACCAACCAGACCCCCAGAGTTCTCAGGGACTAAACCACCAACCAAGGGGGGATCCATGGCTCCAGCTGCATATGTAGCAGAGGACAGCCTTGTGGGGCATCAATGGAAGGAGAGGCCCTTGGTCCTGTGAAGGCTCTATGTCCCAGTGTAGGGGAATGCGAGGGTGGGGAGGTGGGGAGGCAGGAGTGGGTGGGTGGGTGGGTGGGGGAACACCCTCATAGAAGCAGGGGAGGGGGGACTGGATAGGGGGATTTGAGGTGGAAGGAAACCAGGAAAGGAGATAACATTTGAAATGTAAATAAAGAAAACATCCAATTAAAAAAATTAAAAAACAAACAAACAAACAAAACTTAGCAAGTAGAAGTTCTACCAGGTATGTCCCCAGGAAACGAGGTAAAGATCCGATTCTGAAGCTGTCCATGGCTCCATGGTGGGGACAGAGGTGTAAGAAGGAGAAAAAGATAGGGCTTTTTATTCACAAATTTGGGGTTAAACTGAATTGACCCAAACTGAGTACAGTTTGAATGGACAAATACACTGTTAATTATCTTTGTGCATCTGGAGGTAGCTCTATCAGACCAAGGGCTTGGCTCCTATGTTGACTCCATCTCCTTTAGGTTTAGGCCAAAGGAATGGGGCTAATCTGCCCATGTTTACTGTCATGGTTTGAAATGAGAACGGCTTCCGTAGGCCCATAGATTTGAATACTTGATCACCAGAGGCTGGCACTATTTGAAAGGATTAGGAGATGTGGCTTTGTTTGAGGCAGTGTGTTACTGAGGGAGGAATTTGGGATTTCAAAAGTCCGTTCCAAGTCCAGATTCTCTTCCCCTCCTCCTGCTGCCTGAAGATGCAGATGTAGAACTCTCAGCAACTTCTCCAGCATCATGCCTGCTTGCGTGCTGCCACACTTTCTTCCGGGAAGGAGTCTGAACTTCTCAAACCACAGCAAAGGCCCAACTAAATGCTTCCTTTTACAAGAGTTGTCATGCTTCTTATAATACATGTGTGCGCATGTGTGTGTTGGTGTGTGTGTGAGTGTGTGCGCGCGTGTGCATTTGTATGTATGTATGTATGGATGGATGTATGGATGGATGTATGGATGGATGGATGGATGGATGTATGGATGGATGGATGTATGGATGGATGTATGGATGTATGGATGGATAGATTTCTTCACAGCAATTGAGCAGTAATAAGACAGTCACTCATCCTTTCAGGATGGCTGAAACATCGGGCCAAACCATCCACTGGCTGAGGACTTCTACTCTTTCCTCTCCCTCTTCAAAGCAATCTTTGAGTTTGCTAGTGAAAAAAGCAAAAAACAAAAAACAAAACAAAACAAATAAACAGAAAGAAAAAAGCCCCATACTGTTCTGCTTTAGTGAATAATTGGCATAATAATGGTGTTTGTAAGCAGTCTCCTTCTCCTCTGACATCTGTCTTAGGGAGCCTCAGGGGACGAATAAACTCAGCAAATGTTACACAAAATGAAAACCAAATCAGATATCGCAAAGCTGGCAATTGAGGTCACTCTAGAAAGGGAATACTAACCCCCCCCCAAAAAAAATAAGACAGTTCTCAAAATGCCAAGAGGCAGAGCATTTCCACAGTTGAATTTGTGTCTTACAAAGCTAAGAGAAACTCAGAACTGGGTCTTAAAATCAAATTCATTTCCACGATTTTGATTACCCTGCAGGTTAGAATACAAACAATCCTTTACGCTCAAGAGGCAGTGGTGCATCTTTCCAAAGTGTTAATTTTACAAACGGCATTGAGAGATTCCCAACTTTTATCCAAAGGATGGAAGCTCAGAAAAACTACTTGAATAAGTGCCCAAGATTATGTAATCCATTCATGATAAAGGTCAGAAGGAACACAGGCTGCTATTTATGGCCAGCTTTCACATGGGAGCCATATAGGACTTTTCCCTGGAGGAAGTTCATCTTATTTGACAAGCACACCAACTGTGTACCAGCCTTCAAGATGCAACAGACTCATGCTCTCAAGTTGTCCTGTCTGAGAAGGACCACAAGCTGAGGTTGAACCCGTGTATTCTGATTGAAGAAGTAAGCTTCCTCGAGATCGCACAGGATGCCCTTTAGAGGCATTACTCCTCCCAGTGTGTAGCTTTAAAGTTTAAATACTACAAGCTTACAGTTAAGATCAGTTTCTTCCATACCCATCCTTACTCTACCAATTTCATTCTCACAAGTATGTCTCTGGATTAGTTGTTCTTTTATTTTTATATTTATAATTTTGTAAATCACTATTATATTACATATATTATATATGTGAGTGAGTGATTTGCATATATACCTTTATAATGGATTTACATATACATCTTATTTACTTATAACCTGATTTTTTTTTTACCTCCAACTATTTAGTACTTGTTTGGCTCATCCACTGCTTTGTAAAATCCTACCCCTAAGCATCCAAGCTTACAGCCATAATCACATTTGCTCCTCGTGGTGCAGAGGTTTTACGAAGCTCATCTGGGCACATCCAGTGGTCTCAGCAGGGCCCTCGTGTAGCTCTGTGCAGACTGAGGCTGTGTTTGGAACCCTCTTGAAGGCTTTGGTGACTATGAATCCATGCGTCACCTGTAGTGTCTCAGATGGAAAAGCTGGGGTCCTAATGCTTTTAGGTGACTGATCTCCATATGATCTCTTCTGTATTGGGGCCTCGGGCTAAGCAGACTCCTTACACGGTAGATGAAGCATGAAAAGCAAACACTCTTGGAGAAACAGACAAAATTGTATGATCTTTTCTTTCTTGTATAAATAGATTGATTTTGCCTATGCGTGTACACGTGTTCATAGAAGGTAGAAGGCATCAGATCCCTGGAATGGGGTAAAGGTGACGTGCCAGGCACAGGTACTGGGGACAAACTTGGATCTTCTGAAAGACCAGAAATTGTTCTCAACCACCAAACCATCTCCTAAGACTCCTTTTCTTTCTTTGGAAATACCATATATCAATTGTACAAGGCAATTAATTTCATTATGACATATTAATACATTTACCCAATATATTTTGATCTTATTCACCCCTCCTCACCTGCCCTTATCTCTCTCATTCCTTTAGCTAGTACTCAATCTTAGAAGGTAAGGCTCATTATACTCCCATCTATTTTTTTAAGGCCTATATTTTGAATATGACAGAAACCATGATCTATTTGTCTTTCTGAATGGTTTATTTTATTTAGTAGTCGATTTCCAATTGCATCCATTTTCCTGAAACTTATATTACTGTGATCTTTATGACTGGATAATACTCTATTATGTATATATGCATTAATCATTGTAGATGGATAACTAAGTTGATTTTATAACTTGACTATTGCAAATATTCAACTGGCTATCAGGTTTGTCTTCTGTATGTGAAATTAGGTTCTTCCATGTTTATAAATGTATACTATGGATTATATGGTACTTCTATTTACAATTGGTTGGAGACTTTTCTTATTAGTTTTCATAGTGTCTGCACTAATTTAGACACCAATTAACATATTTTCCTCCTTCTATCCTCAGGAACAGAATTAATTATTTTCTTGACGACAGCCAATCTGACTATCATGAGGTGGAATCGCCATGTAATTTTGATTTACACATGTTTTTATTATGTGCTCCTTTTTCACATAGGCTGAGATGTCACTCTCACTTCATTCTGCCAATAACAGATACGTGGCAGACTCAAGTAGATATATCAGCAGAAGCGAATTCCTTCTCTGGATGTGACATTCTCATGGCAAATCACAGTGCAACATGCAGGCAGAAAGCAGTGACTGGATCATGTTTGCACAATACATCTGCTACAGCCCAGCTCTTGAAACTTGCATGTCCGCCTATGGCATCTCCCTCTTTTGCATGCTCGGATTGCAATGTATTCTCTATACTGGAGTCATGTAATACACAATGAACTTCGTATCAACTTTCTATTATGTAATTTGATCTTTCTGGGAGTTATTTATTAACCATCCTCCCTTCCTCCTTCTCTTCTTTTTTCCTTTAATTCCCATGTTCCTTTCACTAAAACCATCACAAAGAGCAGTCAGAAACATCAGAAGAAACAGCTGTCTGTCATTTTCTTGTGCTGGAGCCCATGTCCTCCTGATGCACCATGTCCCACTTGAGAGTGAGTTTCTTCTTCTCTGGTGACAAATCTCTTTCAGAGTTCTTCCCTCTAGTCACTGGCTTTTCCTTCTCCTCTCCTGAGCCATTTGTTTTATGGATGTCTGGTGCTAGATCTCATCCCAAGAGAAGGGGCTGGACTTTTAAGTTTTCAGTGAGTGAGATTATTAAGCACGTGGCAAGAAGAAGTAAAAGAGTGATCAGTATCGAGCAGATGGATGGGAAAACATCCTCAAAGCAGGTGCTTAAAACACCCAACAGAGACAACTGGTGGAGCCTCATTGTGAGGGCAGGTGAAAGTTGTACCATCAACTGGTAGCCTATAACATCTAGCAGAAATCAACTGGGATATGCCAGAGTTCCTGATTGAAGTTTCCAGGCAGGTCAGACCAGTCTCTTCATGGATGAGCTTCTAGCTTCCAATCACCACGGCAAGTACATTTTTATATTATGACATAAATAATAGAAGCCTGTGTTGAAAATGGTTCCCATTTCTTCTTGCTGTTCCCAAGGACACTGTGTTTTTAATAACTGTACCTGCTTGCTGTTTGCCTGTCTCTGTGTCCCAGGGTCAGGGGGTTAGTTGAGCTTACGAACAAGGAACCCTAGAGGACACTTTGAGACAGAGGTGCCTGGGAATCTGAAATAGAGGACTGCTACCTGCAGAGACAGGTTCTCAAAGAGCTGAAGTTGCACGTGACAATGTACCAATGCATTTGGTGTGGCACTGGGCTTCCTTTTAGTTGTTCTGTTCTTAATCACTCTCTTCATTTGGTGGGAAAGAATACGCAAGCAGTGAAGTTTCAGACCCATTGCCTACATGAAGATAAATCCCTTTCACATTTCCATTAATTTATCTAGATATTAATATCCAAGTGAGAAAAAAATTTCCCCTCAGCACTTTGAAGCCATTGTTCTATTATCTTCTGGCTCCCAACACACTGTCGCAAAGTCCACTGCCAAGGTGAGGTGCAATTCTTCACATTAGGTTGACTCTCCCTCCTGCTCAGCTATATTAAGAAACAGTGTGATGCTTGGAGGCATTTCATATCCATTGCAGTAGAGACATCACGTGTCCTTGTAAGTCTTTGATAATCACGTCTCACCACTGCTATGCTTTTTTAAAAAATACATTTTTAGTCACATATTTACCTACTTTTTCTCTGCCTTGCCATTTTATCTCTTTGAATATTAGGCTTACTTTAGGGAAGATATGATGCATTTAAACTCAGTTCTTCCATTGATCTCTGAATTCCCTATTCTCATATACATTTTCTTTGAAGAGCTCTTTCTTTTTTCTAGTAGTTTTTTTTTTTTTTTTTTTACACTACCTCTGTTTTAAATTGTTGGAAGCAATGTTTTCTCTGGTTTTTTAAATAACTATAGATTTCTCTTTGGTTTTTTTTTTTAAACTTCATTTTTTTGTGTTCTATTTTATTGTTTTCTTTTTAGTTTCTTTATTGTTTTCTTCAAGTCTAGTGCACTGAAATTTAACAAATGTTTCTCTGTAACTTAAAAGGAATCTGGTTGTTTGGGGAGAGATGGAAATGACAATCATTTCTGGCTTTTTCTCCTTATCCAGTGAAGAAAATCCAAAAGTCATAAACTTGTTAACCAGGATTTGGGAGGAGAGAACAAAGGATAGGATATTGGACCCTACTTGTAAGTTTTATGAATCTCCTAGGTTTTAACACTTCCTTTCTACTCTTTAATGGTCATGGTGTTTCAAATTTGCAGGTCCTCTAGTTGGAAAAATATTTTTTTCCTCCATACAATAAACTACCCACCTCTTACCAAGATGAATGAGAGATATCTGACTGGCTATATGGCTTCGGGAAATAGGCTCAAAAGATCCAATTGTTGCTTATAGAACTATAACTTCTCTCTTCTTTATACCTCCACCATGTTCTTCCTCCTTGCAGGAATCAGTAGTCCCAGTCCTGTTGTGATGGAATGTGCCTGTACCTTATTAGTGCCTGCTTGTCCATTTAGGGGTTAGCTACCTCTACTTTGCTAAATCAAAGAACACTCATTTGTCTGGTTCTCCTTCTCCATATATTTTCTGGCATCTTTCTCCCTGTATGTCCTCTTTCTTTGTCCTTTCGAATCCATGTCTTATTTATTGCTCTACATACTCAATGGTTTAGAAGTGCATTGCTCAATCAGCTTAACTATTTACCTACAAACTCCACATTTCCCTTCTTTTAACTGATAAAGGGATAAAACCCCACAGAAGCCATGCTTTCTGGCCAGCATCAGAATGAAAGTAAGCAAGGAAGCTACATGACAGATGGTCAGCTTTCCTCAGGACTAAAAGCACAGATTTCAGATTTCTCATTTCTGAGATGCATGTGAGTGTTCCATTTTTTTGTTGCAGAATTTTGTTCCAGAATTTTGTTGCAGAATAATGCATTGTAGGACCCTTGCTTGCCTTCATCAATAGAACTTGCTTTTTATCTTCTAATAAGATCTCCAAGTTTCTTTTTTATGTCTCATTCTGTGTGCTCCTCAGGCAGGACATGAAAATCCCTTAGCATTATTTTCCAGGATTCACCATAGAGAAAGCACCTCAGGCCAGGCCAATGAAGTCGCACTCTGTGACTAAAGTCCTATTTTGTCAGTCAGGACTTTGCACTGCATATCTTAATTTTCTTTTACAAAAGAGTTTTGTGTTCCTGTTTATTTTTTCTTGGTAGGTCATTGGTATTGTTTTTTGCTTTGATTTCTTTTTCAGATAAAACATATTATTTATTTATAATGCAACTGGAAATCGTTTTAAATAATGCTAGCTCAATGCACAGCAGTTCTTTATGGAGGTGAGAACATGGTTGGATGGAGACAGGAACGATGTGGCACCTGAGTGACAGGCTTATTGACTACTGATGGCAGTTAGTCAACCTAATGAGAAAGTATCTCCAAGAAAGGGTTTTATTGTTTGTGACTATAATAAATGCCAGGTAACACAAAAGACTTGGGTAATACAATGTGAAAGCTCGAAACAATGTTAGTTTTAAGGAAAAGAAAGTACAATGGCAACAAGAGGATTCTTACACAATGACTAGCTGCAGATAGAAGACCCATTAGCCTTTGACTCTGTTCAGCAGTACCCATTGTATACCATAATTACTTTTTAACTAAGCTGCAAGTTGAGAAGTAGAAAAATGTTGATGGCTTTATGAATTTATGAATGTTGACTTTATTATGAGCATCCAAACATTGTTTTATTGTGATGTAACATATCCTGAAGGACCCTAGTTATACATCTCAGAGCAACCCAACCCCACCAGCACAGAACAACTCTAGGACCCAGATCATCACATGTCCCTTTTCATTTACAGAAAATCACTTTTCTGACTTCTAAATCTACAGATTAGTGTTATTGTACTTCATGAACAGCACCATATATATGTATGTGTGTGTATTTGTGTATGTGTGTATGTATATATGTACACATACATATATAGGCATGTGACTGTTTCTATTTTCTTTTGCTTTCTTGTCTCTGAAATTCATCTATTTTATTATATGTAATTGTAGCTCTCATTATTGTTTTTCTGAATTGGTATTCTAACATGTGTGTATTCTATAACATATTTATCCATTTCAGCTGATGGAGAATTGAGTGGGGTTTCCAGCTGATACCATGACAGTAGCACTGGTGTAAACCTGGCTACACACGGGCCAGTGTGCGTGTCTACTCACCTCTCATAGCCACATAGCTAGGAACAGACAGATTGCTGGGCAATGGCATCAGCCTGCATTGAATTTTAGTAAATACTGTCAAGTAATTTTACAGATGCGATTACTATACTCTTCACATCTCTGTGCTCATATATTCCAAAAGTATTCCATCTATTGACTCTGACTTATCAAATTTAAACTATGACTATCGACTAGAACTCTGTGACTTGAATGACTGAGTCTGAAAACCTTGGCTGGTAGGTATCATCCATTCTCTTGCAGCTAAAGTTACATGCAGAGCTTCCTGCACAGTCTTTGGGCTTTTTCTTGGTCCAGGCACTTTCAGTGCTTTCTAAAGCAATTTTTCAATTTTTCTGTTAATCTTGTGAAGCACACTTGAATACTTTCAATCCGTGCTTTTCATTGAACAGTCTTTAAGATTGACTCGCACTAACTCTAAATCACTATTTCTCAACAAGCAGCTTTTATTTACTTGGTCACTGCTGCAAAATTATAGGTTGATTCAATTACTGGAAAGATTTCAAAAGAATTGGAATATATTGACCAAATGAAAGGCCCTAACTCAGCTCCGAAGAGCCTTGCAATACTCAATAGGACTTTAAAATGTTAAAAGAGAATCATCTCTGCAAAAAGAGTTCTGCAGAAGGGAGACCCATCTGCTATCCTTAACTGATTACCTATTCCATTTGAGTTGCCATTTCTATCATGTTCATCGTCTATAAACCAGAATTTGACTCCAAAAGAAGCCCGACTCTTTTATTTTTCATTTAACTTAAATGGGCTCATGAAGAGAGAACACTCATTTGAAGCAAATTGAAA
Source organism: Montemys delectorum (assembly GCA_019843815.1). Taxonomy (NCBI): domain Eukaryota; kingdom Metazoa; phylum Chordata; class Mammalia; order Rodentia; family Muridae; genus Montemys; species Montemys delectorum. The sequence goes on along the minus strand of JADRCD010198537.1, from coordinate 29,827 downwards.
CTTTAAAACATTAGGTAGAAAAAAAATTGGTAGAAATGAACTGCTTTTTCTATTTTTTTTAAAGCATATTCTCTGTTCTCAGCATGTCATAGAAGGGTCACATAGGTGATTCCTCTTGAAGATGTCTTAATAACTGTAAATGTTCAAGGGAAAATTACATGGTAATATCAAAGTGTCACCAAGAAACAGACCTAACTATGCCTTTGCAAAGGATCAACTAAGTAACTAATGCAAAAGGACTGGGGTTGTATTCTGCTTCATGGTTATCAACTTGGTTTAGTCTTCATGCAGTGAATATATGAGATAGTGCATATGGCAAACCCGTAAAAGACTTAAATGCAAATTAGAATTCCATTTATGAATTAAAAATAAGTGACTTTGGCTAGAGAGATGGTACAGCAATTAGGAGTGTATGTTATTCTTCCAGGGCAGCCAACTTGGGTTCCCAGCACTCATGACAGGATGCACATAGCCTGGGTTCCCAGCACTCATGACATAGCCTGCTGTTTCTCCATCTTCAAAGGATCTGATGCTTTCTTCTGGCCCTCAGTGGCACACGTGCATGTGAGCACACATGCAGAAACACACCAACATGAATGAATGAACGAATGAATGAATGAATAGGATTTGTGCTTGGAGCCATGGCTCAGTGGTTAATAGCTCTTCTGCTCCAGGAGAGGCCTGGGTTTAGTTACCAGAACCCATGTGGCTGCTCTAAACTGTCTTTCACTTCAATCATAGGGAATCTAATACAATATCTGACTTCTACGGGCACCTAGATTTCACATGTATACATAAATGCAAGCAAAGTGTACACATATAAAAATAAAATATAAATATAACTGTTTTGATGTAGATGCTAAGCACTAATCACTCTTTCATTGAGCTATGTCCTTAATCAAAAGTATTGTCTATATTAAAATAGATAGTATTGTGTTACCCAAGGAAATTTTTACAAAAACGTATATTAAATATTGAGCACATTCCTTCCCATGCTCTCCTACCCTCCCCTTCCTTCCATGTCCTCTTCTTAGCCCATTTTGTTCTCCTAAATGTTTTGCTTCTAACTTTCAATTTACACATACATACATGATTTTATATATTTATATAAAATCTTAGAATGATAAGAGAAACATATATTTGTCTTTCTGCAACCAATTTGATTTGCTTAATATAATTGTCTCCAGTCGCATCTATTTTTCTTTTCTTTTCTTTTTTTTAACTTTTATTGCATTATGATGAGAAAAGTTACATGATTTCAATTTGTCTGAATTTGTTAACATTTAAAAACATATTTTAAGTAAATAGAATTAAATCACATTCTTGTTTCCCTTTTGTACCCCACCTCCTCCCAGAGACCCCCTCTTCAATACTTACAATATCTTTTTTGTCATATTCCTTAAAATTTATAAAATGTTATAATAAAAATGAGTATTATAAAAGTTGTTTGATATAAAACAATCAATTTAACAGTGTTATGTAGATGGTTGTCTACAGCAATACTGCAAATACATACGCTTTTCTCACTATAAATTTCAAATAACTCCAGACATATTAACTGTATATTTCAAAATAATACATTACTACTAGTATTTTCTTAAATGAACATAAATATGTAAAGTCTTTTTGTTTGTTTGTTTTGTATTTAGTAGAGTTTAAAATCTTGGCTCTTTCTGTGGTACAAGCCCAAAATAAAAACAATTTTTAGACATTGGATTTCATTGTAATAAGGCTCTACTTCAATGATCCTCAAATCCTATGAAGGATTTTATCTCTATCGTAGCTAAGCTGAGAGCTGACAGTTCTGTTGCGCTAAGGAATGAATTGTAGGCAGGATTTTTAGATACAGACTTCCTGCTATGGTCAAAAAGCTATTTGACTTGAGTGTGTGACTTTATTCTCAGCCCACAGAGAACAGGTTACATTCACTTAAGAAATGGTGTGTGTATTAAGATGCTCTATCCATAAAGTCATTCACCAACTGTTTCAATGAACAATGGTTCTGCATGGAAGGTGGTACAGACATTAGGTGAGGATAAGAATCTGGTTCATTGGCTGTGATTATTTTGAAAAGCATTCATCTCAGAGAAAGAGTAACGTATGAAGTTCTCTTCTTCAAACTTGATACAAGAGCTAGAAATGTCAAGAAAAGCATTCAGTCTTACTCTTTGTTGTTCTCTTTCGTACAAGCCACCTCCCAAGTTAATTGTCTGTTTCCCTTGGGTATATAAATACTTTTGAAATATGTAAGCTGTTGTGAAAACCATAGTATAGGGTAAAAACATGAAATAAACAATACTAATAGAGAGGGTGAGATAGGAGAAGCAAGATTTCAAGACCCTTACGTTGTACCCAGCAAAACACTGTCACAAAAAAGCTGAAATTATATATAGATTGTACAATATTGGATCTACTTCTTCAATTACCAAATTAGAGAGATCATTGGATGACAATCAACAAATTTCAAATTCCTCATATTTTTGGATTTCAGTCGCTTAGGATATGTAGATAATATTAATTTTTATATTAAGATATTAAGAAAAGGTAATTGTCACTTTCTGTTGTTTTTGTTGTATGACATGAAATTAGATTTGTGTGGATTTGTTGAAAGATTACTTTCTTGCTTCTTCTAGGGTGTAATTTTGCTCCTTATGTTGATATTTTCCATCTATTATCCTGTGGAGGGCTGGATTTGTGGAAAGATATTGTGTAAATTTTGTTTTGTCATAGAATATCTTGTTTTCTCCATCTATGGTAATTGAGAGTTTTGCTGGATATAGTAGCCTGGGCTGGTATTTGTGTTCTTGTAGAGTCTGTATGACATCTGCCCAGGATCTTCTAGCTTTCATAGTCTCTGGTGAGAAGTCTGGTGTAATTCTGATAGGCCTGCCTTTATATGTTACTTGCCTTTTTTTTCCCTTACTGCTTTTAAAAATCTTTGTTTAGTGCATTTGATGTTTTTATTATTATGTGACTGGAGGAATTTCTTTTTTGGTCTAGTCTATTTGGAGTTCTGTAGGCTTCTTGTATGTTCATGGGCATCTCTTTCTTTAGGTTAGGGAAGTTTTCTTCTACAATTTTGTTAAAGATATTTACTGACCCATTACATTGGGAGTCTTCACTCTCTTCTATACCTATTAACCTTAGGTTTGGTCTTCTCATTGCATCCTGGATTTCCTGGATGTTTTGGGTTAGGAGCTTTTTGCTTTTTGCATTTTCTTTGACTGTTGTGTCAATGTTTTCTATGGTGTCTTCTGTCCCTGAAATTCTCTCTTCTATCTCTTGTATTCTGTTGGTGATGCTTGCATTTATGACTCCTGATTTCTTTCCTATGTTGTGTATCTTCAGGGTTTTCTCTCTGTCTGATTTCTTTATTGTTTCTATTTCCATTTTTAGATTCTGGATGTTTTTGCTCATTTCCTTCACCTGTTTGATTGTGTTTTCCTGTAGTTCTTTAAGGGATTTTTGTGTTTCCTCTTTAAGAGCTTCTAGCTCTTTACCTGCATTCTCCTGTATTTCTTTGAGGGTGTTATTTATGACTTTCTTAAGGTCCTGTATCATCATCATAAGTGATTCTATATCTGAATCTTGCGTTTCCGGTGTGATGGTTTGTACAGGACTGGCTATGGTGGGAGAATTGGGTTCTGATGATGCCAAGTGACTTTGGTTTGTGTTGTTTATTTTCTTTACTCTTGCTCCCTGCCATCTGGTTATCTCTAGTGCTACCTGCCCTCACTAATTGTGACTGGAGTCAGTCTTTCCTGTGATCTTGGTTGTATCAGAACTCCTCAGAGTCAGGTAGTCTCTGTGACCCTGTGATTTTGGGATCCTGTGACCTTGGGCTTGTTAGAGCGCCTGGGAGTGGAGCTTCCTCTAGGTGTTGTGGGACTGGCTGCAGAGCTTGTGCCCAAGGTCCCGCTCAGGACACCAGCCCAGAGAGACCAGCCAGTCATATCTATTTTTCAGAGAGTAAAACATCCCATTGTGTCAGTCATTTACCATACGGTCTTTATTCATCTCTCCATCGTTGGACAACTATGTTGATTTGGTTCCACGACAGAGCTACTATAAGTAGTGCCCCAAAACAAAATATAGATGTGGAAGATTATGTGTATGATGTTGTCTATCAAAATGATTTCAACCATATTAATTCTTATGTTAAAATGATCATGTTGATGATATGTAATTTGGAAAACAGGAAGTCCAAAACATTAGCCTGCTTATCACTTCATTCTTCTGTCGCTGCCTGCCTACATTATTTTCTGTGGTTGCTCACTCCTCACTCCTTTGACAAAATCGAAGGTAAGGTACATGAAATTTCCAATCATTTTCAAATAGTAACAAAAGACTCCCAAAGTTCTGTCTTGCAGTGCCAAGAAAGACCAGCTGACATTAAAATATTTCAGTAATATTACTGAGCTGCTCACTATAAAGGTTGATATAATGCACACACTAACCACCAGAACTTGCATAGGCCTTTTCTTCCTATAACTAATTAACTTTATGAATTACCATCCTTTCTATCCACATAAACTATATTTACCAAAATAAGTATAAGTTCTCCCCCTCCCTCTGTGTCTTTCTCTCTTCTCTTCTCTTCTCTCTCTCTCTCTCTCTCTCTCTCTCTCTCTCTCTCTCTCTCTCTCTTTCTCTCTCTCTCTCTTTCTCTCTCTCCTGTAGTCTTTATTTCTTTGACTAAAGCCAAATAGAAATAGTTGCTGCTCTTGGGGGATGTTCACATGAAAACATTAAGAAAAAAAGCCAAAACTATCTAGAATATTCTAGAATATTTCACTTAAGGTTAACATTTTATTGTCTATTTCATCGACTATTCTAGAGGCTGAGACATTTTAGTATTATTCTGCACATTTTGTTGTGATATGGGCCTTACCATAAAATATGCATGTCAATAAAGATGAGTTTGACATCCTATCATTTTGAAGGTTTAGTGTTGGTATATATGTGTGTGTATACATCGTAATTCATTAAATCACTTTCCTTTTGTCTGGCTATTTATTTATAATTTTATGTAGTTAGCTCACATAGTTATCTTTTGGCAACATTAAATAATAATGGTCATCATTATTGTTATTACTGATTGAGAAAGGGGCTCATGTATCCTAGCCTGTCCTCTAGTTCACCAAGGAGCTGAGGACCTTGAAATTCTGATCTTCTTATTTCCACCTATGCCACCACATATCCGTGGTCCTTTATGCCCAAGATGTCTTTAACTTGACTCTTTTTGAAAGTCCTCATCCATCTTTGTTTAGCCTGACTTATCTTACTTTTGATGCCTACATTGTTCAGAACATCACAACTCATTCCATATGCTTTTTTGCTTCTGGAATGCACTTTTGCCTACATAACCAAACACAGTCCTAAGTCTTTATGTTTTCTAAGGCTTGAATACTGACTAAACTGAAGAATTTTTCTCTTTGGTACTGACCATCTCTCAAAATTTCCTATCAAACATCTCCCTGAAAATGTGTTTGTGATACAAAAAAAAAAATATTAAAAGCCCCAGGATCTTTTGTACTGGCAGATCCATTTTAGAAGTCCTGCACAATATACATTTACAAGGGTTTGTGTGTGTGTGTGTGTGTGGGGGGGTTATAAAATGTACAACATAATATGGTAGCTGTACAGAATAACAACCACTATCCACTTTTATTTCCTTCTTGTCCTATTACCTGTGAAGATAGGAGGAACTGAAGTAAGGAAGGATCACTGTGGGACTTTATTAGAAGGTTGGTCTGTATATTGTAATTAGTAGGATGTGGTCTGTAGATTCCAGTTATTTGCAGATGCAATTAAGACTTGCATCATCCCATTTAGGGACGGCTTCCAAAAGTATACTTTGTATCCTGAGTTCAGGCTCACCCTAAATCATTTGAGGGGAGAGAGTGTCACAGGAAACCACTCAGTATGTCTCAAGGGGGGTACAGAAGAATAGGGTTTGCCATATGTTAAGCCACCACACTCACAAGAACGACTAAAATGTAAAGGTATTGTTCAAACAACATGGCTTGGTGGTGGACAGGATGCTAAACAGCTATGTCTCATATGTTTCTGATTGGTAGAAGACACTTATACCATTTTGGAGAACTATCTGGAAGTATCCTAGACATTTAAAAACATACAAATGTACAGGTATAAAAAAATACATATTGAAATCCACTACTCCATATGCTAGGTTTAAATAAATAAATATCAGGCACCTTATGTTCTACCTCTAACAACCCTAATAATTCTAGAAATTGAACAACTTTAGTCAGAAAAACACCTGCCTAACATATTTCTGGATGCTTTATTTTTTAATAGTCCAAAGCTGAAAATAAGCAAATGATTATCAATTAGAGAATGAATACTTAAATATAGCATATTTGGATCATGATTAATTATTCAATAATAAAATAAAGTACACACACACACACACACACACACACACACACACACACACAATGGTTTCCAAAAGCAAAGGAAGCATGACACAAAATTTCAACAGCCCACAGGGGCTTTTGCCTGTTACGGAATAAGAAAAGTTAACCTAACCGTGGTGATGATGGTACTCAGGTTGCTTCTAGGGGATTTATTGACTGGAAGTTAGCAATAATGGAGTTGGGGGGCAGTGATTGGAAAAGAAAACTTCTTTATCTGGTAACAATCACAATTGTCTTCTGTCACAAAAGTCCTTGGGTATGCAGCATGTGTCATTATCAATGTACTGTGCTACCTGAAAAGCATCACTGAAATTGTGAAAATTAGGCCAGGTGTGATAGTGTATGCTGGTGTGTGCCTGTAATCCCTCCACTCAAGAGGCTGAGGCAGGAGGAATTCAATGCTAGTCTGGTTTACATAGTGAGATCCTACTCCAAATATCCAAAGGCTATAGATACAAGGCAGTGGTAAGGCATATGCCCAGCATGTGTTAGAATCCCTGTGTTTCTAAGGTCGACTCTGGAGAAAAGCTATGAAGTGTGCATTGAGATATACTTGTGTATGTGTTAAGCAGCTCGTACTTCCAAACTTGCATTGCTTTTTAAGGAAAAAAAATAACTTGCTATTTTCATCTCAGAAAATGTCACTACTATAAAATTCTTATGGTATAAAAAGGTGATTGAGGAATATTCAGGCAAAAATATGGCTGTAACTATTGCTTCAAGCAGTCTGTTAAAATACTGTCTTCAAAATCAGTGGCATTTTGTATTTGCTGGCTTTCGAATTTGTAATTTGTTAATATTTTATCACATTACACATTGACATGTGTTCATTGCTTTTCATTTGTGATTATTTTGGGGGGTGGGAGTAGGTCCTATGTGTGCTGGACTAGCCTTGAGTTCCCAAAATAAACAGAGGTGACTTTGAACTTCAGGAATTTCTTTGTCCATTTCCCAGATGACAGGATTACCACTATGTACAGCCACAACTGGTTTATGCGTATCTGGAGATGGAACACAGGCAAATAGTCTCCAAACTGAGCTAGATCCCTGGGCCCTCATTTGTGATTTTAAGTCATGTTGATTATTTGGGAAAATGAGAGCAAACCAGAGGTTTAGGTTCCAGCTCTGTCACTGACAACTTAACTCATCCATCAGAAACTTCATAGTCACTTCACACTCAAACCTCAGGTCAAGTACTCTCAATCCTACCATACCTGTTCAGGTCTTGGATTTACCTTCCTGGAGAATGTGGCCACCAAGCCCTATTTCCTCAATGTCTAAATTCAGAAGCACGATAAGTCCTTTGTCAGGGTCACTCTTACAGCCAGCACACCTTGAAACTATTCAGAAACACACCATTTTGTATCTACTTCCATAACTCTAACCACAGTCTATATTCTTAAAAATGAAACTCATCCCTCAAACTAACATCTGCTTCCCCCCAGGTCAATTCTACTTCTCTTCTCATTTAGATAGCCCGAGTGTCGGCTCCAAGTTATGCTTATTACAGTATCCAAAGCCTATTGCCCATCTTTCAGCACTAAGCAATCTGAGCTCTGTCTTCGTTTTCACATTTACCCTCCATTCTTGGCTCTCTTGGTCTTTCTTTTAGGCATGCAAGTTTCTCTTCTAACATTAAGAACGTGCCTGACTTAGCACCTTTGCTTTTGTTTTTGCCTCTAGCTAGTAGATTCTGCCCCTAGAACACTACAATTGTTTAGCAAAGCACAAAGCCACCAGTCTAAAATCATCCTCTCTGAGTAGCTTTACTTCTACACTCTCTACAGATGTACTTTGCCACATTTGGAGTTGCTTGTTTGCTTGAACAACACTTAACCTTCCCCCACCTCCACCACCCCCCCACCGTCTCTCTCACTAGTAGATAATCACTCACCAACAGGAAATCGGTCTGTCTTCTATAATGCTGTTTCTCTGTCACTTAGAATGGCATCTAGTGCATAGTTGACACTTTGTTAGCATTTCTCAAATGTCACTAGTTTTATTTCAAATTAGTTGGCACTCCCTGAACACATGAAAATGTATATACATAAACAAAACAAGACAGTGTCTAAACGATTTACAATATAAGACAATTTGTAATATAATATAGGATCATAGGCCATAAGGGAGAACCTACCACTATTACTCGGCTAAATGGACATAATATTAAACTGACTTCTAATGACTTATTGACACATCCAAAAATCAATGCACTTTCCACTCTCATGTGAGAATCTTCTATTGCAGAAGAAGGTGATAGTAAGTGGAACTGAGAGACCACAATTGAACAATGTGTAGAGAATAAGAAAGTTCATAGTGCTCAGCTCTAAATGGGGCATCTGCATCCCATCCCTTTCTGCCAAGGCTCAGAGGTCATTACAGAAAAGAAGGTGGGCAAACCATAAAAGCTAAAGTCTATAAGGAAACAATGTCTTCGCGGCCAGCTTCACATATCAATTGACAGTGACTGTGACATTTGTCCAAGACCTGTGCAAGCTCAAGAAAGACAGAATTCCAGTGTGGAGGGGGAAGGAGGGTACAAAGTTCCAAATCTGAGGAACTATTGGCATTTGATAGAAGCTGGGAGGAGAATCAGTTTCCATTAAGAATGTAACCCTGGTAAATCAACCATGCTTCACTGGAAAGTGACATAGCTAAGAATATATGGGCAGTACAAATGGACTTGATGGGGGAGGGAGAGAGACAGAGAGAGAGAGAGAGAGAGAGAGAGAGAG
>JADRCD010198537.1:0-17982 GCA_019843815.1 Montemys delectorum | reverse complement strand
CACACACACACATGCACACACACATACACACACACACACATACACATACACACACACACATACACACACACACACATACACACACACATACACACACACACATACACACACACATACACACACACACATGCGCACACACATACACATATACACACACACACACACACACACACACATACACACACACGCACCTTTAAAAAAAAATACACAGATAAAGTTAGCTGCATTTAACCCGTCTTCATGACCAAAGTTTGACCATCTTCCCTGAAGACTGAACACTGCTTTCTGTTCTAGAGCTTCCATGGTGGCCTTAAAAACACGAGGCTTCTCCAACTGTTCCTCTGTTTTCAGTGTTTGCCTGAAATTGCTCATCTGATTCGTGTCGTGGTCTTGACATGCCTAACCAAATTCTCAACGTTGAAAGATTAGCCACCAAAGGGACAATATCAAGAGGTAAGCAGGGTCTTTGAGAAATGAAATCATCCATGGTTCCCTTGGGTCCCCAGCTGGTGATGCTACCTCAGGATATGATCAGAACTTTACAGGGTGGGCCTTAGTTTGGGCAAGCAGGTTTCTTAGGGGTGTCTCACTGAAGAGTGTGCTCCTCAGCCCAGTCCTTTTCGCACTTCATGTCCACAATGAAGTGACCAACTTTTCCTAGATATCTTGCTGCCCTCATAATGTTCTGCCCCAGGAAAAGCCTAGAAATGGAGAACCAAGTGACTGTGGCTAAACTTTCTGAAATCTTAAGACAAGGTAAATTGTTTTAAATCGTTTATGCCAGGTGTTTAGTCACAGTGTTTCAGCTGTAATGAACACAGGAAGCGCTTTGTTCCTGAAGGAGAACCATTACAAGAGAGGTAGTTACTATGAAAGACACTGGAGAGCTCACATGCTTTTGTTCCCACATGAAGACCATTGAGAAAGTACAATATGTGAACCAGGAGATAGGATCCACTGATACTGAGGTTCCAGTTTTCAGCTCCATAAGAAATAAACTTTGTTCCAATAGCCTGACCTGACTAGGGCAGCCGTTCAGACCTCTCTCAGCTCTTTCCATAATCACTCTTTCCATAACCATTGACACGTGACAACTCCTTCCTTCTCCCCAGGTCTTCCCTCCATTTTGGGTGGACTGCACATAAAAAGGGTTTTATTTCAAGGTATTAATTTTTATTACAGTATCTCATTTTCTGTTATCCCTAGCAATCTACTTTTCCCCCTTCCCATTTCTATGCTCTATCGTAAACATAGTATTTATGACATGCAATAAACCCTGAACATGCTGGTGCACAGAGTCAGTATCAGCCGCCTCTTTACGTGTATGCTGATCAGAAAGCGATGTCTGATTGTTCCCCTGTCTCACATGATGCTTCTTCAACCTAGCTAGGTCAAGGAGGGTTAGACACACTTTTAAGACATGGACTGGAGGAGAGGGAGATGACTCAGCAATTGAGAATACTTGCTGCTCTTTTTGAAGATTGGGTTCAATTCCCAGCACCCACATGATGGCTCACAATCATCTATAATTATAGTTTCAGTGAACCTGGTGCCCTCTTTTGACCTCTGCAGACACCAAGTATGTATATGATGAATAAAATTCATATTGGCAAAATACTCATCACATAAAATAAATTTTTAAAATCTAAAAAGGGAAAGAACCAGATTGGGTGTTTTGAATTTAACATGTATTGTAATTTTTCTATTTTTAACATAATGGGCAGCAGGTTCTAATCAGTATTTTCATGCAATCTACTTAATTTTCAGGAACAGATTTCTGTAACTATCATTTTATTATACTAAACTAGGCCAGACAACCTATTCAACATTTACAAAGTTCCTACTATAGTCTGCGAATTAGAGCAAGGTGCTGTGGTCAAGCCAAAACAATCATTATGCGATTTCTCACCCTCAAATGGCCCAATAATAGTAGGTAAGAGAAACATTTATTCATCAAGCCACTATACAAATCTCACCCATGGTGAGCAATAAAATAGACAAAGCTCCAGGCAAGCAGAGAATCATTTTGATTGACTCAAGTGAAAGTAAATTCACGGTGAAGTCTAAACCATGAGACAAAAGCAAGGTTCATTAACATATGAATGTGTATTGATAACCTCAAAGATGCAGCAAAGTCAGCAAAGATCTCAAGCCCTCCCTGTTTTCAGCAGTAGGGAGAAGGCGTGGTTCCTAAGGTTGATGAAAAGGGAATTTAATTATGGCAACAGGTAGGATAATCGAGATTATGAGGAAAGCATATAGTTCCTAACAAAATGCTAGAATTCTTTTGAAATTAGATACTGTTCAACAAGAACTTATCACCTGTTGGTGTCAATATATCTGTAAGAGTAGAACTTCAACCGAAAGATCTCAGAAGGTTCATAAGTTTGAGAATACCTTAATTATATAACTTCCTTCTCATTCCGTAAAACTCCCTGTCATGGACACAGTGCCACACGCATCGGAAAACAGAAAATCTAAGATGCACAGCCTCAGACTCAAGAAGCATAGGATCTTCTTGGAGAGGTCCATTAATATTAAGCAGTAGTTGAATAAATGCCAAAAAGCGGGGCCAAATAATGAAGACCGTGCATATAGAGAGCATATGCAATCCTACACGCACGTGCACAAGAAAAACTTCATGAAGAAGTCTTAAAACATTGCTCTCAAGAAGTGGGGAATCAAACACCCACAGAAGGAGTGGCAGAGAGTAAATATGGAGCAGAGACTGAAGGAAGGACAAGCATATAGCTATCTCCTAAGAGATTCTGACAATACCTGACTAATACAGATGTAGAGGCTCACAGCCATTCATTGAACTGAGTACACGGTCCCCAATGAAGGAGTTAGAGAAAGGTTCTATGGAGCTGAAGGGTTTGCAGCCCCTTAGGACGAACAACAATTACTAACTAGTACCCTCAGAGCTCCCAGGGACCCAACCACCAATCAAGGACTATACAGGGTGGGATTGAGTGTACTGGCAGCAGGTATGTGGTGGAGGATTGCAAATTCGATCATTGATAGGAGTGAGGGACCTCGGCCTTGTGAGGGTTTTGTGCCCCAGTGTGGGGGAATGCCAGGGCCAATGGGTGGGAGAGGGTGGGGGGACATGCATTGGGAGGGGGGAGGCAGAAGGGGTTTGTTCTTGTGTTTGTTTGTTTGTTTGTTTGTTTGTGTTGGAGGGGAAAATGGGAGAGGGAAAGTGTACATGTGAATGAAGAAAATACCTAATTAAAAAAAAAAAAAAAAAAAAAAAGAAGTGGGGATTTGACTAGACAAGCCATAGAGGGTGACTTCTGTCTCCCTTATAGCTGGCTGTCTGCAACCTCTGATCAAAAGCAGCCACAGTTGGAAGCATGGATATTCTTGTGTCCATAGATCTCCAGGGAACCCAGAAACATTAAGCACCCAGGATTTTTCTTTCAAAGGGAAGGTATATATAACCTGGCTCTCTAGAATGCTGGGAATTGGAAGGGGTTGATAGCTGAGTGGTCTGCTTTACCTGGTGGGCCAAACCTTATCAAGATCCTACAACCAGAACTAGAGGAGCCTCGTAATCCAAATGACCCATATAGCCAAGGGCTCCCCAAGCTCCCACAACCAGGACCAGAGGTGGCTTAGGGCCCAAATGACCTCTATGCTATTTGTATGCCCAAGACCAGGACAGATATTTTCCTGTGTGTCTTATTTAGAATTTACATTGCTTTGAAGAGACACCATGATCATAACAACTCTCATAAAGGCAAACATTTAATTGCGGCTGGCTTACAGTTTCAGAGGTTAGTCTTTTATCGTCAAGGTAGGAAGCGTGGTACTGTGCAGGCAGACATGAACCTGGAGGAGCTGAGAGTTCTACATCTTGATCCAAAGACAGCAGAAGGAGACTATCTTCTGTAGGCAGCCAGGAGGTGATTATCATCTACACTGGGCAGAGCCTGAGCATAGGAAAACTCAAAGCTCAACCATGCAGTGACATGCTTCCTCCAACAAGGCCACACTTCCTCTTATAAGGTCACATCTCCTAATAGTACCACACCCTATGGCCAAGCATTCAAACACATGAATCTATGGGGCCAAACCTATTCAAACCACCACACGAGGCCTTTAAACTAGTACAGGGTAGCCTATTTTTTAAAATCCATCTAGAGAAATAGCACGTACTCTTGAGTTGGGTTCTGCTGTAATTACACTTCCTTGTGCACTAGGGATTATATTGCACCAGGAAACCTTTTCCAAATTCTACTGTATTTAAATTTGTTGTGAATAGATCACCTGAGATCTGACTCTCTGAAGTCACGATTCAGGTTAACGAAGTCAACCTGAACTGAGTTTTCACTCTTACCCCTTTGGTGTTTGTTTCTATGGTGGGTCTCTGCAGGTGTCATTACAGGAGCCCTCTTTGATTTCTAGACCACTGAAATCCACACTCATCCCTTAACAGGACACCCAATGGATAACTCCATCATCATTTGTCTCACGTGGAACGAAATCTGCAGATGTTTAAATCCCTCATATTAAATGGTGTAACATTTTCATGTAACTAGCACATATCCTTCTATATATTTCAGGTCATCTATGCATTACTTATACTACAACATAAACACTTAGAAGTGATTGTAGTCTATTGTTTGGGAGTTATGTGTTCTTTTCAGGCACAGTTGTATCATCAGAGCCATTTCGGATCCACTAATGGTTGAAAGTACAGACGCAGAATGCCGAGAGCTGGCAGCACTATTACATCATTGCATCAGTTATCCACTAACCAAAGATGCAGGACTCACTGTAGAGCAATTAGTTAAGGCTGCTTCTCAAGGCTTTTGCAATCCATTAACTCGCAAATATTTTATTACTTCTGTCAACTCTCCGAGTTTTATGTGGTCATCAATTGCAACTCTGCAAGTAAGCCCACAATGTATGCCATAGCATAATGATGAAAAACACATTACCTTATTCCCAGCGCTTATTATTAGTGACAATATTCTGCTCAGTGACTCATCCTCTTTGTCCCTGAGTGCTCATAGTGACGATTATCTCATCGTTGCAGGCATTGTTGATGGGCATGGTATTCTATAGAGTGTGTTAGTCTGCTTATTATTCTGTGGCATGTTCTTAAACCCTCCATAGTTCGTGCAATGTTATTCTTACTCTGAAAATGGCTTCTTAGAAATAAAATTTTAATATCAGAAATGCTTTTGGTTAAACACAATGACTCATTCACAACATGGTAATCATACCTAGTCATCATGCATAGCAAGTTGCAAAAATGTGAAATTTCTTACATTATTACATAAATTCAATTTAAAATCATCAACCAAAACTGTGAGACAAGTTTTCATGAAGGTTTCGCAAGCTTAACACACAGTTATAAAGACAAGCAGGGGAATGCATACCCACCATTAACGCTCCGTTTCCCTCACTGTCAGTATGGCCTGGCTCTGTCATATTCACAGGGATGATAATCTGTGGCCCTATGCCTTCCCACCCATCCACATTCTCTTCTAACTTTCTAAATTAGATGGCTACCAACGTCTCTCCAAGTCTGTCAAATAAGGTAGTTTTTTTTTAATCATTTTTTTAAAGTCCTGAAAGTGCTCACCTCTTTGTACAGAGTCCTATGAGCTGTGCATGCCCAACAGGATAGAGCAAATCCTCCACTTAGGGAGCATGTAACTTGAAGACAGCTCTGATGAACCACTGGATCTCACTAAGCACCATGACAGCTTCCTTTCGAACCCTTAAATTTAATTCGTGACTTGGTCCTGACTTTAATTTCCAAACCATAACTCCCCGTTAACATATTTAATAAAAATGAAAGACCAAGACTTCAAAGGAAGCAATGAACATGGTTTTACTCTATCCCCTCCTGGCTGGAATGAAAAAATTTCACTATATAAATAAACTTGATAGCAACCCTGGCCATCCTGTCTACAGAATCAGTGTCTCCTAACTTCTAATTTGACAGGAAGCCTCAAACTCCTTTCCACACTAAAGGCTAACACCAGAAGAGAAACGTGGGAACAAGAAGCCATTTATCTGAATTGTCGAAATGTTACTTAATCTGTGCTGTGTTCGGAGGTGGAGGGACTGACTGCCTGACTGAAAACTAATCTTTTGCTTTTGCAAACTTTATATTTCACAAGAAATATAACTGAGAGATGATTCTTGCCAGAACACAGCAGTATAGGTCTGCAAGCCCAGAACTCAGTATGCCTGGGCAGAGGATTATAAGTTCAAAGCCAGTATGAACTATAAAATGAAACCCTGTCTCAAAAAAAAAAATAGTGAAGCAAAAGCCAATTTTTTTCTTTAATAACAGACATAAAACAAGAGTCCACAATTCAAGTGAAACTTGGCAGACTTCAAATCCTGTGGTTGCCATATTATTTGTGTGGAATACTTTAGGAGAAACAAACAAACAAAAAGACTCTGGGAGAGATTGAAAAGTTGAGGACTATGGGACTGAAGAATGACTCTGAGGAGGTAAGCAAATCCAGAGAAGAAGTCAAGACACTGGATTAAAGAGCGTCAAAGCACTCCAGGGAAGAGCCCAGAAGGTACTAAGAGGCTTTTGGGGGGTAAAGAGGAAACACATACCCAAGTCCTTATATTAAAACTACTCACCAAGGGGCACCTATCCCAGTGCTCAGCCTCTGTGTGTGGTTCAGAAAACTGAGGGGAAGGGGGAGAGCTGGTACTTAAACATCATCTGGACACTAGTGAGTATTTATATGAGGTAAATGGAAACCAAAGTCACTGATTTCTCCAAGGTCATCTGAATGTTACTGGTCAATTCCAAGTGAAGAAGTGTGGCCATCAGTATTCTCACTTAGCCTGGAATCTCCAGACCTTCCCCCATGCCTCTTCACCTCAGACTCCTACAACCACCCTTCATCCCCAAACACTATTAGACAAGATTTGGTGGTGTTTAAGCACATCTTCAAACAATCAATTCTTTCTTTTTTGGCTAAATTTTTTATTACATTAATTTATTAATTTATTTATTCACTTTAAATCCCAATATCGGCACCTCCTCTCCTCCCAGTGCATACTCATGCAGATTCTCCCCGCATTTCACCTTCTTGTTTTCCTTTGTGAAGGAGGATGACCCTTCTGGGTTTTAGTTCCCCTCTCCCCCACCTCCCCATACTCCCACACCCTCCATACTCTCCCTAACTGCCCCCCCTTTACATCAAGTCACTGCAGGACTAGGCACTTCCTCTCCCACTGAGGCCAGAGAAGGCAGACCATCTCAGGGAATGGGATCTACCTAGGCAGGCAACAAACTCAGGGACAGCCCCTGCTGTCCAGTTGTGGGGGGATCCACATGAAGACCAAGCTACTAATATGCTACATATGTTCAGAGGTTGGGTCCAGCCTGTGATCGCTCTTTGCTTGGTGATTCAGGCTCTGGGAATCCCCAAGGGTCCAGGTTAAGTGACTCTGTTTTACTGTGAAGTTTCTGTCCACTTCGGATCTCTCAGACCTCCTCCCAACTCTGAGCCCCATCTAATGTTTGGCTATGAGTCTTTGCATCTCTTTCCATTGGCTGTTGGGTGGAGCCTCTCAGAAGACAGTTATGCTAGGTCCCTGTCTGCAAGCATAACAGAGTATCATTAATAGTATCAGGGATTGGCTCTTGCCCATGGGATGGATCTCAATTTGGGACAGTCATTGGTTAGCCATTCCCTTAGTCTCTGTTCTATCTTTTCCCCTGTACTTCTTGTAGGCAAAGGACACATTTCAGGTCAAAGTTTTTGTGGGTGAGGTTTTTATCCTTCCACTGAGATTCCTGCCTTGCTAGAGGAAATGGCCACTTCCAGATTCGTCTCTCCCACTGCTAGGCGTCTCAGCTAGAGTTGCCCTCCGTATGTCCCGTGCGGGCTCCACCCATTCCAGGGCTCTAGCATGCCCTAGAGATTGCTTCCTCTACCTCTGTCTTCTCTTCTCTCCCTTGCTCTCCCTATATCTGATCCCACCTCCCCCTTCCCCTGCTCCCTTCCCCATGCCCTCTCCCACCTAGTCTACCTCTGACATTTACTTTGTTTCCCCATCTGAGAAAGGTTCAACCATTTTCCTTTGAATCCTCCTTGTTATTCGGCTTCTTTGGGTCTGTAGGTTATAGCATGGTTATCCTATACTTTGTGCCTAATATTCACTTATAAATGAGTATATACCATGAATGTCCTTTTGGATCTGGGTTACCTCACGCAGGATGATATTCTCTACTTCCAGAAACTGGAAACAACCCAGATAGCCCTCAACTGAAGAATAGATAAAGAAAATGTGGTTTATTTACACAATGAAATACCATTCAGCCATTAAAAATAAGGACATCATGAATTTCATAGACAAATAGATGGAACTAGAAAACAGTGGTGTCTTAAAGTATTTTAGAATAAATTGAGACAACCACAGGAGTTTGAACTGGTTAATGTTTTGAATAAATATCATGTAATTTTTTAGATAGATTGAGAAACTTTCTTCATTTTTGTCTAAGTAAAAAGAAGTGGAAGGAAGGAGAAGAAATTTAAAAAGAGAAGAGATTCAGAATATATCAGCTTTAAAAGACCTGAGGTTCCAAAGCAGGTAAATATTAGGTTGCTTCTCTTCCGATGTCAAGGTGATACATTGACTCATATTCCCTGCACCATATTAGAAAAACTCAGAGCAGAGAGAGGTTGATAATAGAGAGAGAGATAAAGAAAGAAGGGAGGAAGAAAGAGACAGAGAGCAAGAGAGAGGGAGACCCAACAGAAGCCCATATTTCCTATCAAATTCAGAACAAATTAATATTCAGATGTAATTTTTATTGGCTGTCTTCAGAGAGATAGGAGACTGGAATTATTTTCATTTTCAAAATTGCACCTTGAACCCACATAGGAGATAGTGTAATGAACTTGTTGGCCCCAGGGACACCAACTTCCCTACCAAAAGTCTTTCCTAATTCTAGGAAACAATCTGAATTACATTGGGCGATTGGAAGAGTCATCACTCTTTGATAGTTTGTCTATCTATCTGGTTTGTCAGCTCTATGTCACCATTAGCTAAGATTCTGGACAATAATGAGCCACATTGAAAAACAAAAATTAGCCACATCTAGACTGTCAGATTTTCATAAAATGGAAAGTGTGAAAGTCTGAAATTGCTTACATTACTGTAACCCAAACATATAAAGTTGAAAGTATTTGTATTCCCCAAGGTAAATAACCATGTCCTACAAATGCCTGTGTTGTTCTCACCTGAGTTCCCCGTGTCAGGTTTTCATAGTTCGAGTCCCCGTGTCATCCTCCTGGGATGCCTTTGTTTAATGTCAGGATCCTGGGAGTAGGCTGCATTCTTTAGGTGAATAGAACCAGTTAAGTGAATGTATAATTTAAAAGGAAGTTTACTATATTTTCTTATACAATAGATGCTGGGCAACCCAATGATAGCTACACGTATCCAGAGGGGGGAATGAACATGGTAGCTACTCAGTCCAAGAAGCTGAAAACCTAGTGGATCCCAACCGGGATCTGAATGTCTGGGAGCTCCACAGAGGGTGGGTGGTTTTGAGTCCACAGTGGAATGGGAAAGAAGCTGGAGTCTGATGTCAGCAGAGGCTCCTGCAGCAACTGATAAACTCAGCCTGAAGCAAGGCAGGCACATGAATCCTGCCTGCGTTTGGGCTTCTTTATAGCCTGGTCCATAGGTGGAGGATGCTTACTTTGAAGGCAGGTCATGTCCCCTGTTAATTCTTTCTAGAAAAGCCCTCACAGACACAACTGAAAATACATTCCTTGATAATTCTAAATCCTGTCAGGATAACCAACCATCACAGATTCTGAACCTTATTTTAGATCTAGCAAAATCATTACTGTTTTAATTAGAAGAAAATGAATATATTGTACAATATGCTTCAGGAAGCTTCTGGGTGCTCTGAAATATGCACACATTCTTGCTGACCTGAGGATTTAGTTTTTGTTCCTATATAACTACATACATCTGGACATACCACTAACTTTTCTATGATTAAGCCTCAGAAATGAGCAGTTACATACGGCCTACTCATATACTTTGATGAAAAATGTTGCCTTTGAGGTATGTGAAGCCTAGAAAGTATATGGAAATAATCCAAAATAATGGGAACTAAACTTTATGTATGGCATGTAATGTCACAGCGATTGAGTGGTACAGGAGTGAGGAAGGAAGCTTGTGTGTGTCAAATATTTGAGAATGTTTCGATAAAGTCTACTGTTAGCTCACAAGCAGACTTTAAATATACTTACTAAAATTGAAAATTTCAGGGATTCTAAATATTTGTCATGTTTTATGCTCTGAAAAGTAAGTATTTCAGAGGTTTCCTGAGGCCCTTGAAGCCCACGCACTGATTCCCTAGTGAACTATAGCTAGTACAGAGGTTACTTTTAATGTCAACGTGACCCAATCTAGAATTACCTGGATAGACAGTCTTAATGAGGGATTGTCTATATCAGGTCAGCCTGTGAACATGTTATGTGAGAGACATATTTGCTATATTAATTGATCTGGGAGGACGCACCCACTGTGGGCATAAGCATCCCCTCGGAAGGGGATTCTGAGCTTTGTAAGAGTAAAGGAAGTGAACTGAGCGCTCCCATTTCATCCATTAATTCATCCTTCTCTCTTTCTTGACTACGGTTGTGATATATCCAGTTAGTGCAAGTTCCTCCCTCTTTGAATTCCCTGCAACGATAGTCTGTAATCTGGAATTGTGGACCAGAGAAAGCCTTTCTCCCTCAGGTTACTTTCACCTCCGTGTGTTATCAATACAATGGGAAGAACACCAAGATAGAGAGGTAGTTAGCAAAGCCACAACTTGCTGAAAAGAGTACAGAATCCTTTTGTAAATATGATGAATGAATGAATCAGTGGCCTAAGGCTTCTTTTGCTTTACCTGGTAAGGAATTATATGTAAACATCAGCTCTTGTTTCTCTGGGCATTTGTCAGCAAGAGGAAGCAGTGGTGTCTGGAACTCTCTGATTCTGTATTCCCATGAAGCCCTTGGGCATTGAGATCATTGGTTTTGAGAGCAGCCATTGTTATAGCTCTCAGCCTGGACTCCAAGATCCTTAGCCCTAAAGACTTGGCAGCTCTCTAGAAAAATTTTGACGACTAGGGCTCACAGGTTCTCTTCTCTGGCCCATTGAAATCTTTTATTCTTTAATATTGTTTTTATGATCTCTTTTATCCTCTATTCTTCTTTCTCCTCCTTTTTTTTCCTTCACCCCCCCCCCCTCCACGACTAGGAAGATTCGGAGTTCTTACCTCTGATGGACCTATACACAGGAACTAGAGCATGAGTCTGGTTGCCCGTGCCATCTCAGGAGCTGGGATACAGTGGGCTGATGACGAACTGGGAACTGGTGGGAGCACTCATGCCAAGGCCCTCCTTGCCCTTGGCAGAATCATCAGGTAATTCCAATGTCACTGCCTTAGCTGGCAAACAGCAAGTGTGCTGCCATTGCCGTGGCCCCCAGGTCCTTGCACAGAACCTGGGACTTAGGTTTAGGATGCAAGTGGGGTTATTTGATGGATAGATTTTGGTGATTGGAAGTCAGGCTCAAGCTATGGGAACCACTGCCCTGCCTCTGCTTTCACTGTTCAGCTGCGGCCAGAACTTTAACTTGAGCCATTCTGTGTCTGATACCATTTCTCATTTCCAGATCAATCTGCACTGGTGACAGTAGTCAAGAAAAGACAAATCAAGAAGAGCCTTTATTATCTTGAGGGGTGGAGTATAGTGGTGAGAACACACACGAAGAAATCAGAGGACAACATTAGATATCAGTTCTCACCTTCTGCCTTGTTTGAAATGGGTTCTCTCTTGGTGTTCACTATTGCCTATACTAAGCTAGCTGGCCTGCAGACTTCTGGTGATTCTCCTGCCTCCTACTACTGCTAGGGCAACAATGACATCACAGACACATACACTCTTCATTCCAGCTTTTACATGGTCTCTGGGAGTTTATCCTCTGGTTATCAGGCTTCAGCAAGATTCAACAGCAGTTCTGCTGCTGGACCATGAGTGGAAATGCTCTTCTTCCCTCCAAGACAGAAATGGCTGCACAGTCGGCTAGAGTTCACTAAGGCTCAAGGCCTCCAGAAGTCTCCCGCCACTGTTTCCAGCAGCCTTGACTGGGGCTCTTCCTTTAAAAGCAGAGCAACAAACTTTCAAGTAGTTGTGTCAAGATGTTGGTGTCCATGGAGGGTTCAAGATATCTGGCCCTGGCAGAGCAGAAGTCCAGGTGGCTATCAGGCTTAGCGCTCTCTCACAGGAGCCTGTCAGGGAAGCTAGGGAGACTCCCTCAGCTGCTAATTATGCAATCAAATTGTCTTATCCCCAGCCTCTCTGCTTATGTAGAGGAAAATGAACATCAGAAAGAGTGCTTTCAATATAAACTGAAAGAACTCAGTATTCACGATAAGAACACCTTTAACACTCTTTAACAATGCTGGAACTGTGCTTAACACCTGCTCAGTCCCCAGGGAAAGTGGTTAGCCTTCATTTACATCATGGGGATGGCACATATTACAAGCAATCCAGATGAGGGCTGGATAGAAACTGTGCTGCCTAAGCCTACTGACAGAATTTTAACAATAATTTTTCTTTGTATTAGTTCATATAGTAAAGTCAGTAGCATAGTATCTTAAATCATCGAGACAAGTACACAAAAACGGTACGAAAGGACCCAAAACCACACACAAAAATAAGGCCTAAAGGGCGATATTAGACACAGATTCCTAGAAATTTCTTTAAAACAGAAAGGTTGATATAATAAAACCAAGAACCCATGAAATGCCTAAGGATCACAATGGTTGAGTCTCACCAAAATAAATTTAATACCATCACAAAGCACTGACCGATTTTTATGGAGGCTTCCTTTAATTTGTAATTTAAGGTGAAGCTTATAGTTAAAGAAAAGCTGGCAGCCTGATTTCTGTCTGTATGTTGTTACCAAATTTCATATCTTTCTGCTGAAGACCATCTGCTTTCTTCGTTTAGATAGGAAGTCTTTGGAGACATGGCAGAATCGACTCTGGTTGCTTTTGCCCACTCTTCTTTCTCTCTGCACGGCATGCTTTTCCAGCATGCCTTGGAGCTGCATGCCCTCTGGAATACTTCTAAACTGGTGGCAGCTGAGATTCTTAGGGAAATACTTTGATATTCAAGCTATGATAAAACCTTTGAGTACAGATTTAAGTGGAGTACATTAATCCAGCAAATATTTATTTACTCAAGTGACTAGAAACCAGAACTAAAACTTCTTAATGTTTTCTGCAATGGTCTAATATGCACGTGGGTATTCTGAATTTGACCATATATTTACTTATCTTTTCCAGCAATGTTTGCGCCTTCTTGATCAATCTGTGTGTGTGTGTGTGTGTGTGTGTGTGTGTGTGTGATTTCCTTAATGGCATGACTGATTAAACACACACACACACACACACAGAGAGAGAGAGAGAGAGAGAGAGAGAGAGAGAGAGAGAGAGAGAGAGAGAGAAATATTTTGAAATTCAAGCTATGATAAGACCCTCTGAATGCAGATTCAACTGAAGTGCATTAATACAGTAAATATTTATTTACTCAAGTGACTAGAGAGCAGAAATAAAGCCCTCCAGCACTAGGATTGCAGGAGCATACCACTTGTACAGCTCTTTCTCATGACTTCTGTAGCTTTACCTCAGACCTTCATGCTTGTATAGCCTGTGCTTTGCCAACAGAACTGGCCCCAGCCCTCTCTGCTACATTTTTGTGCTTCTAATTAGCAACCTTTTGTTTCATATTAAATAACTCCTTACAAGAAATACCCAGTGGTAAAAGCGCCTCCATTTTATTTTATGAGTATTGGTTCTTTGCCTGTATGTACAATCTGTGTACCACATAAGTACTTGGAGGTCAAGAGGCTGGAACAGGGCATTAAAAACCCTGGAAATGGTGTTGAAGAAGGTTGTGAGCTGCCATGTGGGTGATGGGAATGGAACCGGGATCCTTTTGGAGAGCAGCCAGTGCACCTAACCTCCAGCCCCTAAGCTTTATTTTTGATTCATTTGATTGATTATTGGTGCCAGCTCTGTGTCCACAAAAATCAAAGTTTAGGTGCTAGGAAGTCAAATGTAGAATAAAAGTAGCCTTAGCTTGTTCAGTTCATGATGGTCAATTTATTTTTCACCCAGAAAGAATATTTTTCATCAGAAGAATATGGGTTTTGCTAACTAAGTTGAGAAGGCATGGACCTCTTTGCTAGATTACTACTTAGTTGATTTCCAAGAGGAGTATGTAATACCAGCAATACACTATGTAATTATTTAATTAAAGTATTTGTATATTTTAATTAGGAAGATAGATCAGTTGCTACAGTGTTTGGTACACAAGCATAAGGATCTGACTATAAACTCCTAGCACCCAAGTAAAAAGTCAAGCATGGTGACACATTCCCATAATTCTAGCACTGGGGTATCAGAGCCAAGACTGTCCATGGAATGTTCTATACAGCCAGTCTTGTAGAATCAGTGATCTCTGTGTTGAGTGTGAGAACATGCCAAAAATAAGGTGGAAAGATACATAATATAGACTTCTGGCCACCATATGCATATTCACATGTATGTGCAGATGTGTAGAGACATGTACCTACTTCTGAACACATACACACATACATGTATATTCTAACAAGCCATGTTTTCCATATTTGTCACAAAATGTTTGGTATGTATCTAAGAGATAGGTTGTAGTAAATCTCCGACCCAAATATGTCCTGGCAATGAAAACACAACTGAATTAATATGAATACAAGCTGTGTGCCTAGATTGGGCAGATCTACCACTACACTACCATCTTCTCCATCTAGGAGACCCCTTATTTCTCCAGGCC
The DNA here is from genome assembly GCA_019843815.1 of Montemys delectorum. Taxonomy (NCBI): domain Eukaryota; kingdom Metazoa; phylum Chordata; class Mammalia; order Rodentia; family Muridae; genus Montemys; species Montemys delectorum. The sequence goes on along the minus strand of JADRCD010198537.1, from coordinate 3,094 downwards.
ACATGCTTCTGCTCTGCTTTTCTTCCACCTCCTCCTTCGATGTCCTCTATCTCTCCCTCCTTTTCTCCCAAAACCTTCAGGTCCACCTTTCCCTCTTTCTCCACCCAATCACCAGCTCTCACCTTTATTTTATAAGTTAAGGTGGGAAGAAGGTTTACAGGAAATTACCTGAGTACAGACTCATTCCTTGTTCACAACACCTCACAGGAGAATGGAATTAACATCAAATATAATTAGCCCCAGGACTATCAGCAACAAGGATATAAGAAAAACTAGGAACAAAACTATAAAGGAAGGTAATAGATTACATTTCCATTTCTATGTCTCCTTTTCACCTTTTCTGTCTTCTCATATTTGACTCTTAGGAAGCCAGCAGCAGCATCTGGCTTCATACATCATATCCTTGCTAGACCTAAGGAAAGTAGACTCCTGCTTTCTGGACTCTGCACCTAACAACCCTGTCCCCAACCTCTAAGGCAGTAATGTTTCTTCCAGGGCTCCAACAATCATTTCTGGGTCTTCAATTCTGTTCCATTGATCTACCTTCCTGTCTCTGTACCAACACCATGCATTCTTTTTCACTATTGCTTTGTAATACAGCTTGAGGCCAGGGAAGGTAATTCCCCCCTGAAGCTCTTCTATTGTTTTATTATTTTCATCATTCCAAATGAATTTGTAAATTGCTTTTTCTAACTTTCTAAAAAATTGAGTTGGAATTTTGATGGGGATTGCATTGAATCTGTAGATTGCTTTCAGCAAGATGGCCATTTTTGCTATATTAATCCTGCCAATCCATGAGCATGAGAGATCTTTGCATCTTCTGAGATCCTCTTTGATTTCTTTCTTCAGAGACTTGAAGTTCTTGTCATATAGAGCTTTCCCTTGCTTGGTTAGAGTCACACCAAAGTAGTTTATATTATTTGTGACTATTGTGAAAGGTGTTGTTTCTCTAATTTCTTTCTCAGACTTTTTATCATTTGAGTAGAAGAATGCTACTGATTTAAGTTAATTTTATATTCAGTAACTTTGATGAAGTTATTTATCAGGTTTAGAGTTCTCTGGTGAAATTTTTGGGGTCACTTAAGTATACTATCACATCACCAGCAAATAGTGATAATTTGACTTCTTGCTTTCCAATTCATATCCCTTTGATCTCCTTTTGTTGTCTAATTGCTCTGGCTAGGACTTCAAGTACAATATTGACTAGGTAGGGAGAGAGTGGACAGCCTTGGCTAGTCACTGGTTTTAGTGGGATTGCTTCAAGTTTCTCTTCATTCAGTTTGATATTGGCTACTGGTTTTCTGTATATTCCTTTTACTATGTTTAGGCATGGGCCTTGAATTCCTGATCTTTCCAAGACTTTTATTATGAAGGGCTGCTGGATATTGTCAAATGCTTTCTAAGCATCTAATGAAATAATCATGTGTGTTTTTTTTTTTTTTTAGTTTGTTTATATACTGGATTACGTGGATGGATTTCCATATATTGAACTACCCCTGCATCCCTGGGATGAAGCCTACTCGATAATGATAGATGATCATTTTTATATGTTCTTTCTTGCATTCAGTTTGTAAGAATTCGATTCAATATTTTTGCATCGATATTCATAAGTGAAATTGGTCTGAAGTTCTCTTTCTTTGTTGGGTCTTTGTGTGGTTTAGGTATGAGTGTAATTGTGACTTCATAGAATTGGGTAGTGTTCCTTCTTTTTCTATTTTGTGGAATAGTTTGAAGAGTGTTGGTATTAAGTCTTCTTTGAAAGTCCGATAGAATTCTACACTAAACCCATTTGGTCCTGGGCTTTTTTTGGTTGGGAGATTTTTAATGACTGCATCTATTTCTTTAGAGGTTATAGGACTGTTTTGATGGCTTATCTGGCCTTGATTTAACTTTGGCACCTGGTATCTCTCTAGAAAATTATTCCTTTCATCTAGACTTTCCAGTTTTGTTGAGTATAGGCTTTTGTAGTAGGATCTGATGATTTTTTGGACTTCCTCAGTTTCTGCTGTTATAGTTCCCTTTTCATTACTGATTTTGTTAATTTGGATACTGTCTCTGTGCCCTCTGGTTAGTCTGACTAAGGATTTATCTATCTAGTTGATTAAAGAACCAGCTCCTAGTTTTGTTGATTCTTTGTATAGTTCTTGTTTCTACTTGCTTGATTTCAGCCCTGTGTTTGATTATTCCCTGCCATCTAATCCTCCTGGATGTATTTGCTACTTTTTGTTCTAGAGCTTTAAGATGTGCTGTCAAACTGCTAGTGTATTTTATCTCTAGTTTCCTTTTGGGGGCACTCAGAGGTATGAGTGTTTCTCTTAGCACTGTTTATATTGTGTCCCATAGGTTTGAGTATGTTGTGCCTTCATTTTCATTAAATTCTAAAAATTATTTAATTTCTTTCTTCATTTCTTCCTTGACCAAGTTATCATTGAGTAGAGCATTGATCAGCTTCCTTGTGTATGTGGGCTTTCTGTTGTTTTTGTTGTTATTGAAGACCAGCCTTAGTCTGTGGTGATCTGAAAGGATGCATGGGATTATTCAATGTTCTTGTATCTGTTGAGGTCTGTTTTGTGACCTACTTTGTGGTTACTTTTGGAGAAGGTTCAATGAGGTGCTGAGAAGAAGGTATATATATATATCCTTTTGTTTAAGGATAAAATGTTCTGTAGATATCTGTTAAATCCATTTGGTCCATAATTTTGTTTAGTTTCAATGCATCTTTGTTTAGTTTCTGTTTCCATGATCTGTCCATTGATGAGAATGGTGTGTTGAAGTCTCCCACTATTATTATGTGAGGTGCAATGTGTGCTTTGAGCTTTAGTAAAGTTTCTTTTATGAATGTGAGTGGCCTTGCATTTGGAGCATAAATGTTCAGAATTGAGTGTTCTTCTTGATAGGTTTTTTCTTTCATGAGTATGAAGTGTCCTTTCTTATCCTTTTTGATAACTTTTGGTGGAAAGTTGATTTTATTTGATTTTAGAATGGCTACTCCAGCTTGTTTGTGGGACCATTGCTTGGAGAATTGTTTTCCAGCCTTTTACTCTGATGTAGTGTCTGTCTTTGTCATTGAGGTAGGTTTCCTGTATGCAGCAAA